>JBCNYG010000001.1:47870213-47891930 GCA_039654305.1 Porochilus rendahli | reverse complement strand
TGACGAAAATCAGCAATGGTTCTTTTACATGCCTCTTACCATAGACAGTGAGAGACATGGCCTGCATTTGATAACCCTGTTAGCTGCACTGGGGGCACTAATATTTAGTTTAAAATAAAAATAAAAATAAAAAATACAAAAATGAAAGTAAATGAAAGGCAAGCCTTCCAAACTCTCTTGTTACACATGAACATATGTATATTTTCATTATCGGGTGTTTTTTTTCTTACATTTTGCAAGTGCTACCTGCAAAAATTCCTGTAGAAAAGCATGCACAGCAGTTCATAAAGATGCGGGTGGCAGCATCACAAATCACAGAGGAGGCACGTGCTTGCTCTCGCCCCTCCCTGGTTGGTGTTGGTTGCAAGATAGGGAAGCAATACTTTATCAGTATTACTGGCTATGACTAACTTGGGGAGGGAAATGTGGATAAATGACAAAAAACAAATGATCACTTCAAACAATTGGTATACATGTCCACATTAAACCTGTGAGGGTAACAATAAACTTAGCTGCAAGAAAAATCACTACCCTGTAGACTGATCCTCATCCCAGATGACCGAGGTATTCGTTATTGACTGACTACAGGACTTGGTTTCTTAATTAATGTCTTGTGTATTGATCTGCTGTGTAAATACACTATATAGCGCTTGCCATGAAAACTACTCCATCCATTACACACTGTGAACTATCAGATGAGATGTATCATTTCACTTTAATCAGGTTCAAATGGAAAGCTGTTATACTGATGATAACAGATCACCCAGCTCTTTTCACCTGAGTCTCAGCTGGTTTAAACAGTCCTGTCCCAGCTGGGGGTGGAGCTAAATTCTGCACCAAAAATATAAACAGAAGCTCTACATAAAGAGATCCATTGTATGATAACCTTGTGAATCGTGCTCAATGCTTTTTCTAAGAGAGAGGTCATCAACTGACATTCCATAGTCCAGATGCAGCCAAGCAAAGTAGTTCAGAGGACTGAATGTGAGAGGAAAAAATACTGTACCAGGACTGATAAAACCATCTGGGTGTAGTTCAGGAACTTCAGCTTTGAATCATTATGCCTTCTTTAACAGACTGTTACTGTTTATCCAGTTACACCTCGTTATATAAATTATATGAAGGGTTATTGGACCAGAGACTGTCCACAGAGCTAGAGACACTCAGTCATAGAATGTTCACAGATTGTTAACATTTTTCCTTCATATGTCGGTTTCAAAACAGTCATCTTGTCCATTCTAAGGCAATGGTGAAAGATAAAAATAATGACGTCCCAATATAATATTAAACAGTTTGTCTAATTTATAGCTATATTACCTCAGGATCAGATCATGGTTGTAGGGAATTGTCCATTCACCCCAATGGTGGTCAGTGGTTACACTTCAGCCTTGGCAAACCATGTCCTCATGGAGCTCACTTTATGCATAGGAGCATTATCATGCTTGAACAGGAGCAAGACTTTCAGTTCCATTTATTAATTTGCTAAACCACTTAATTCTGCTAGGGTCACGGACAGACTGATGCCTATCTCAGCCAACACGGCATTGGCAGGGTACACCCTGAACAGCTTGCCAGACCATCACAGGGCAACAAACATACAACACTCACACACCTATCTAATTTGGGACATCCAGTTATTTTAATGTGCATGTCTTTGGACTGTGGGAAGAAACAGGAGTATATGGAGGAAACCCACACAGTGTCATTTCAGTACAACTGCTTCCAATTTCATGGCAACAGTTCATGGATGCCTGCATATGGTTACACCGTGTAGATCATGCAAAAGAAATTAAGCAGTAAACAAGAAATGCACTCAGAGAGTGCAGACCTCCACCCACCACTCCACCTCTTTGCCCTTACACGCAATGTTAAAAAATCCTTCAGGAGCATCCAGGACCTGGATGCAGATCACACTCAAATGTTAATCGGTTCGTTGTTGGCCCAAGATCCAGGTTTGGTTAAATTTTAATGGAAATCTGACCACTGATTTACAAGTTACTGTGGTGTCACACACACACACACACACACACACACACACTCACACACACATCTTTCATGTTGAAGCCCTTTAAATAAAATGGTGGGCTGTAAGGTGCAGTAAAGTAACTCCTACATACTACAGCTACAAATGTGGGAACAACTTAGAGACCCCTCAAAGCAAAACTTTCTCAGCAGTATTGCTTAATTTTGTACATCATTCTGTTTCTGTTCTCTTGCTAACCAAATATGCAGAATTTCTAGTGAATTAGATCTAATGCTTAAATCTAATGCTTCACTGTAGAACTAGACACTTCATTTCCTTCTCCTGTCCCCCTTCCACCCTGCAGGAATCGGCTCTGTACCGCACTGTAGATAAGTCAGTGATAGAGGAGGAGAAGGAACACGACTACAGCAGCATCAGCGAGATCAGGGGCATGGTGGTGGAGTCGAGCTCCAGTGAGCTGTATGCCACAGTGAGAGATGTGTACCCCTCACCCCCTGCCGAGCATCCTGCAGAAAGCACAGATCACGGATACGAGTCCATCAAGATCGCAAAGAGCGAAGAGGATGAGAGCCAGCAGGATAATGGGCTTGTGGAGCCTGACTACGCAAATGTTGCCGAGCTGGAGTTGAATAGTGAGACGTCTCGTCTCTGACTGCGAGTCGCACAGCATGTCACTGAATCTGAGTGACGTAGCAGCGCCTCAGACAAACTTCATTTAGCACTTATTTACGCAGAATGTTGGCACTGCAGTAAATGAAATAATTGTGGGATCACTTGTGCTTAAAGATTTAGGGGGTGGGACTGATTCTGATTTGTTGAGGAGATCAAATAGAATGGTGTATTGCCACATCACAGCTTGTGTCCTGGGTTCAATCCTGGGTTCAATCCTGAGCTTGGGATACTCCCTGTATTGAGTTATGCTACTTTATCTGTGAAGTTCGTGGTTTCCTCTAGGTTCATTATTTTTCATTATTTTACATCCAGAAAAGTCTGTCAGTTGGTGGATTGGCTAAGATGAATTGCACCAGGCCTAAATGAGTGAGTACATGCCAGTCCATCTACTGTCATCCCATCCAAGATATTATAATTATATACAACTAGTGTTCCCGGAATAAGCGCCAAGATATAACAAAATAATTCTTGTAGTTATATTATCAAGCCTCCTTGTTAGTTTCTGGACAGTTTATGTACAGTATGGTGATGTGATGTGAATATTTGGGCGCCATTATTTTTAGTCACCACAGTGCTCTCATTATAATGCTACGCTTAGAACAGACAACTGGCAACACCGCTGTAGCAAAATGCAGATATTCAGTTACCTCGTGGATTACAAATCAGAGATCAAGATGCAGTAAAATATGCACAAGATGAATAGGGGGCAAAAAAGACTTTGCATATAGCTGTGCCATCCGCAGTCATGATCAGGAGCTTCTAGTAACATAAGCTGATTATATGGAAATGCCAACATGTACGATTTAGTTGTAGCATTTGCTGTTTTTGACACATTGGTATAGAAAATTTATGCTGTTTTAGACCACAGTCAGCTCGAGCTCACTGAAGAGAAAAGGAAACTGTGTATGAGACACAGACTTTACCTTGATGAACTCTGACCTGTGAATTTCTAAACCCACAGGATGTTTGAAGCAATGGATAACAAGGGCAGAGCTATCATCTCTGTCTCTCTCTCTCTCTCTCTCTCTCTCTCTCTCTCTCTCTTTAAGTAAAAGCATAGCATACAGTGTGCTGTTCAGTACAGTTTTGCAATATTACTGATATATGATATGTTTTTAGTGGTAAAATTTTTTCCCCTTTATTTTTTAGCATCTTGTTAGCATGCTAGCATCTCTGAGTCATGTAGACAAAAGTCCCTTCCTGTGGTACGTACAGTCCAACTACAGTAAATCAATACATACTGCTAACAGCTATATAAAAAAAATTCTATTGATGTAGGAATGTTTTAAATTATTTGTAATGTGAAGAATATTTTGTGTCAAAATGAATTATGTTCATGAATGAAGTATTGATCAGTCACATCTAGTGCATTGCCTTCGCCTGTAGTTCTCACGGTACAGAGTTATATATTTGTAAAGCACAAAAGGTACTCACCTTGTCACCTTTACTATTATATACAAATTTTAAGTTCTGTTCCAAAAGTACAACATATACAACAGACACTGTATTTGTGTGACCATGACAGCCAAGAGACACTTGTAAATACGTCTTATTTATCCATAACTTTTAACATATTGTACCATTTTACATATCACTTCAGTAATGTGCCTGTCCTCTCTCTCTCTCTCTCTCTCTCTCTCTCTTTCTCTCTCTCTCTCTCTCTCTCTCTCTCGCTGTCTCTCTATCTCTGTCTCCCTCTCTCTCTCGCTGTCTCTCTGTCTCTGTCTCCCTCTCTTCTCTTAATGAAGGCTTTAATGACGTATCTCTCGTATCAACGTATAAAGCACAGCTGTGTGTCTGTGTGGAAGTTTTTTAAGTGACATGGTTATTTAAAAGGAATTTGTTAAAGTTTATACAATAGAAAAAAGTATGCTGACATTGTAAGAGGGTCCTACAGTGTACGGTGTGATTGTGAGCCGCTCTTGTTTGGTGAAAAGTGTTGGTACGTTTTCTTGGTACAAGCTCTGTATTGTGAAGGTACATGCATTATTTAATATCATGGTATAGTATTGTTGTTATATGTCAATGATTTGAGTGTATTTTATTTTTTGTAAATATGTATCATTGCTTTTTTTTGTTTTTGTATCATAACCTTTTTAAAATGTCATTTGCCAATTAAATTCTGCATTCATGCTGGACTCGTCATAAAGCTTGTTCGGGTGTTGTATGTCCATGTCTATCATTACTCATTCACGCTCACTCACACACTCATTCTCAGAATATTTCAATGCTAATAAGGTCACAGGTATGCCGGAGCCTATCTCAGACAACCACTGGGTGAAGGCAGGGTACACCCTGAACAGCTTGCCAAACCCTCACTGGGCAACACACACAACCATTCACACCATGATTCACACCTAGGGGCAATTTTAAACAGCCAGTTAGCCTGATGTGCATGTCTTTCGACTGTGGGAGGAAACTACAGTACCTGGAGAAAACCCACGCAAGCTTTGGGAAAACATGCAACTCTGGGACTCAAACCCACAACTTTCTTGTTGTGAGGCGTTTGTGCTAACGACTGTTCCACCATTCTGCACTCTTATGATTGCTTATTACATTAAAAATATGTATTTAAAGAAGCTTATCTAGATCAGTCATAGTAAAAAGCCCACTGTGTTTGAAGAGACTCATTGCCGAGGGCTACGAACAGAAACTGGTGCTTTTCATGCGGGAAATAAAATCCTGCGTGTTGTTTTGCATGTTTCACAGGTGCTAAACCATTAGACACAGGATGAAAGTGCCTTCACATGTGCTCCCGCAAGGCAGAAACAAGACCAAAACATTGCTTTTTAGAAATTTATGTCTACACTAATGCAAGAACACTGTTTATCAGTGTGTGCTATTATGGCTGTATTCTTCTGTTCATTGTTTGGATGTTGTGGGTGGTGATGTGTTTAAAGCATTTATGTTTTTCATTACATTTAAAAAAATAAGTGCAATTTATTCCCTAATGTACCAAATCCTCCTCTACAGTACAGTCAAAAAATGGTTTTACCATTTCATAAAAATCATGTGTCTGAAAGATTAACCCAGAAAACTAAATTCCTTGATGCTTCTGAAATATGTCCAGGATCCTTATTTGCCACAAAGGAAATTTTGGAGGATTTTCATCTTCTACACAGTTATGGACGAAGGTGGGGGTACACCCTGAACAGCCTGCCAGTCCATTTCCAACACACAGCCATTCATACTCACAACTAGGGGCAATTTGGAACAGCCAATTAGAGTAATTTGCATGTCTTTTTTTTCTTTGGGAGAAAACCAGAGTACCTGGAGAAAACCCATGCAAGCACAGGGAGAACGTGCAAACTCCATTCAGAAACACCCTTGCCAAGCCCTGGACTTGAACCGAGGACCTTCTTGCTGTAAGGGGGACATGCTACTCATTGCACCACTGTGCCACCCATGTTTAGGAAATCATTCCTACTGTAATTGGGAGTCTGTGGAACTAAAAATTGCCCAGAAAATGAAAATTCTCCAGGAGAGTTTGGGCCATCAATATAACAGCTACAGTGAAAATTTGTCAAAGTCAATCAGATTTTTTACTCAGGGAGGCACAGGGCATAGTGTCCACCTCACAGCAAGAAGGTCGTGGGTTTTAGCCCTGTGCTCGGCATGGGCATTTATGTGTGGGGTATGCATGTTCTCTCCATGCTTGCGTGGGTTTCCTCTGGGTATTCCGGTTTCCTTCGGCAGTCTGTAAGACATGCACATTTGGCTAACTGGCTGACCTAAATTGCCCCTAGTTGTGAATTTGAGTGGTTGTGTATGTGTGTTGGCCTTGCGATGGACCGGAAACGTGTTCACAGTGTACCCCGGCTTCACCCATAGTTGGCTGAGATAGGCTCCAGCCTCTCCGCGACCCTATCAGGATTAAATAGTCCAGCACATGGACAAACGCATGAACTTATTTAACATCTTTTCACATAAATATTGCATGTAATTAAAAAAAAGTTATTTCTCACCATTTTGTCCTCAATTCCTACCAATTTTCATTTATGCCAAAACATGGTAACAGTTAAAATACTGACCTATATACAGATTTTACAGATGACCATCAGTGTATGACTGCAGGCTTGGACACCAGATGGCCTAACACAGTGCATGACTGCAGAATATTTTAGGAGTCTGTGTAATGTGTTATTTCAGGAGTAAATTACAGTAGAAACTAGTAGGGGTTTTTTCATGGGAGGGTAATCATGACAGTCAATCCTTTAACATGATCCACTAGCGTAACTTTGAGACCGAGTGTGTTATGATGACCCAAATCATAAACAGAATGAAGACTGTGATAATAATCATAGCCTGATTTAATTTATTCCTGAAAGACACATTTGTCTGTAAATTGTGTGTGTGTGTGTGTGGGGGTGTGGGTGTGTTGTGTCTCTCTGAAAAAAACCCTTTGTGCCATTTATGAAAACATTACAGAACATCTTTACATAAAACAGTTACAACAAAGTACGTAATGTAAATTCTAATGAAATTCACTCATTCACTTATTTGCCAAACTGATTACTCTAACTAGAATTGCTGGGAAGCTGGAGCCTATCTCAGCCAACATTTGGCAAAGGAAGGGTACACCCTGAACAGTTCACCAGACCATTGCAGGGCCGACACACCTAAGAGCAATTTGGACCAGCCAATTAGCCAATCAAATGTGTATGGGCAATGGGAATAAACCGGAGTACTTGGAGGAATCCCACACAAGCACAAACTCCACAAAGAAACACCCGAACTTTCTTGTTATGATACAAGAAGTGACACCATTCCGCCTTTATTGATATTGTTAGAGCCATCCAGAGTGTCGTCCGAGCCTATACCCTCACAGTCAAAAGTAATCACCATAATGAAAGTAGATACGCAATATGTGCTGACATATTTGTAGGACCTTTTTTATTGGCAAGGTGAGATAGAACAGTGAGAATTTTTCATATTTTTTATTATTGTGTTGGGATTTCTGTGTGAGACGTGTCAGTGTATATCAGTGAATAACCAGAGGCATCGCCGCAGAGGGGGATATAGTGGAACGGATTATTGAGTGTTTCTAAGTGGAAGAGGTCCGCAAGGGGCCTGAAATAATAAGTAAGTCTTTCTAGAGATGGAAAGAGGGCCCACAGAGACTTCCTCTGAACAGGAACTAGAAACATAAAGAACAACCCCCAGCATCAATATTCCAGCAGCCTAATCTTTAGACAGCTGAGATAAAATGTAACATGCCTGACCATTGTCTATGACTGGAAATTACCTGCAACACAGTAATGCCTACAGTTCATTAAAATAATAAAAGCATGTTAAAAAAGGTGTGGCGCCGGTTTGACTCTGAGCTGTGGTTACTCTCTGTGAAGAAATTCTCCATGTGTCCTGTGTCTGCATAGGTTTTTTCCAACCTCCCAAACACAACACAAACTGGCTAAGTTGAATTGTCAACATGTCTGTGTGTGCCTGGCATTCTTTCCTGGGTGGATTCTCACATTCTGTCGAGAGTTCTTGGGATATGTTCCACTCTAACCCTGACCAGAACAAAGCTCTTACTGACAATGAATTAATTATTTCAACCATAAGCAATCCTAAAATCCTCATCAATCCATCACAATAAGATTGAAGGATAATTATTACACAAAAAAATTGACTGTGTGCAGTATTTACTACTGAATACCATGTGAGAATGATGCAATCTGATTGATCCACTATCTAAGAGATAGTAACCAATTATAGAATGTGGCAAAGTGTGATCTAGCAAATTATTAATTTGAACGCTTGTTATCTGCCGAGGCCAAAGACCTCAACCTCCATGACAGAAAAACTGTCCATAACATACGAAACCCGAAATTTAATTAAAATTATTTAATCAAACGGCCACTGTGTTGCACGAGCCAACAGTGCAATAATCATTCAACTTAATCAATGGAAGTTATGAAATAATTTGGTTATCTAATAATTTTACGTGTAGAAAAATGAATGAATCTCTTAAAATGAATAATATTAGACATTATCCTGTGTAGATAATCTCAGCTTAAATCCACTGTACTATCAATATATGCTTACTTGTATTATTATGAACTACAATATAAACTATACATGTTTACTTTCAGTAATCTCTGACTTATAGTTATATAATACATATAATTTGCACTGTTCCGCTTTTATATTACTTACAATAATCTCTAGTTTATAATTATTTATTATATGTTTACTTGCCATCATGACAGTTATTAATACAGTATATATATTTCTATTTAATTAGTATGTTGCCTAGTCTTTTTATAGACAATTGTCTGTTGTAAGCTGCTGGTGCTAAGGACAAATTTGATTCATGTGGAAACATGGACCTTGAATCTTAATAAAAACATCTGAATCATGGTCACTAGGAGCAGGTGGTGTCATCAATGTCATACTTTAAAATGGAAAAATAAACCTTAAAAAATTTAGTTTGCTTTTTGTCTGCTTCTGCATAGAATATACTAAAACATTAAACTAGTATATAAAAAACTTCACATAACGCTAATGCCCCTGCTCGTGGAGCCCACCTAAATCTGTCATGATTAAAAAAATTAAATATATTCATTCATGTGCCAAATAACCATTAATTATTTTCATTTGCTTGCCAATCATCTGTGTAATTTCAGAAAGCATCAGCACACCAGGACAGACCACAGGACTCACAAAGCAGAAGGATCAGGAGGATCAGGATCACCTGCATCCAAGACGTAGCATGTGTACCTCAGCAAAACACAAAGAGAGAGAGAAGGGGGGCACCCTGTAACATTGGGCAATCAGCCATTCCACTGTCAGTGGACCTGGATGAGCATGTAAAGTGAGGAAGCGACTTGCTTGACTAAACAAGTAGGTTTTCAGCCTAGTCTTAAAAACAGAGACTGTGTCTGAGTTCCGAACATCTACTGGAAGTTTATTCCATAATTGTGGAATTACAAAGGTAAGAGAAAGCTCTGCCCCTGCAGTAGTCCCCAGTATTCGAGGTATCACTAAGCAGCCTGCACCTTTTTATCTAAGTGGGCGAGGTGGATCATAAACAACAAGGAGTTCGCTAAGATGACGTGGTGCAGGACCATTAAGTGCTTTATAGGTTAAAATAGCAGTTTATATTCGATTTGAAACTTAATTGGGAGCCAGTGCAGTGTAGATAAGATGGGGGTGATATGCTCATGTCTTCTGGTTCTTGTAAGAACTCTTGCTGCTGCATTCTGGACTAACGAGCTTGTTTATGCATCTATTAGAACATCCAGAGAGTAACGCATTACAATAATTAAATCTCGAGGTGATAAAAGGTGGTCTGAGGCCACAAGTAAATCATTTACCACATTAACGAGTGTTCTCTCTGTGCTATGATGGGGCCTAAAAATAAATCCCTAGAAATGTGGAATACTAAAAGAATTTAATAGAAAACACACACACAAACACACACACACACACACACACACACACACACACACACGAGTGTGAAACTCAAAAAATTAGAATATCGTGCAAAAGTTAATTTACTTTAGTAATTCAACATCAAAGGTGGAACTAATATATTTTGTAGATAGACTAATTACATGTAAAGTAAAATATTTCAAGCCTTTATTTCTTATAATTTTGATGACTGCGGCTTACAGCTTATAAAAACTCCAAATCTAAAATCTCAGAAAATTAGAATATTGTAAAAAGTTTCAATATCGTAGGCTCAATGTGTCACACATTAATCGGCTACTTAATCCCAAACACCTGCAAGGGGTTCCTGAGCCTGTAAATGGTCTCAAGTCTGGTTCAGTGGAATTCACAATCATGGGGAAGACTGCTGCCCTGACAGAAAAGCATCATAGGTAATCACCTCAAAAGGTAATTGCAAAAAGAATTGGATGTTCTCAAAGTGCTGTACCAATGCACATTAATAGAAAAAGTGTTTTAACGTGATACGATTTACGAGGTAAAATGTGTTTTGATAACATTTCAATTTGCAGCTGTTTACCAGTGTGGATATAAAAAAATGACAGGCTAGATTTCCTAGAAATTGGCATTGGCAATTAGGGACATGTAAAAGTACAAATGTACTATTACAGATCGATATTAAAGATTTGATTTTCATCATCCACTGGCGCACGATCTGGTCAACAGGACACAGAGCAGACACCATCTCCACATATACATTGACCAGGAAAACAAAGAAACACCAAATCAGACAGACCAGGAGGGAATGTAGTTGTCTAGATTGTGTATTCATCAAATCCTCAAAAATCCCCAAGATTGCATCAGTTGATGAAAGAGAGAAGAAGGACAGGGGCCATCTAAGCAAAAACTGTTGGTGATCCTGTACGTGGCAGAAGCATTGGAATAGCTGAGATGCATTTTTTGAACACTGTGTCTCTGTGGCTTTCAAACACCAAAACAATGTAAATGCCATCAGGCCACGATGCCGATTCGCATCTACAGACCAGTGGCAGCTCTTTCAAATGATAAAGATGTACACATCTTGGATAAAGAGGAAAGCTGATCTGAACAGGAAGTCAAGGAGGCCATTTCTTTTCAATTGAGAAGGGGGGGTAACAGTACATATTTCACCATCTTACAATGCTGTGACTGCAGCCAGTCCCTAATTCTCTTTGAATATTGCATGTGGCCATTTGATGAATGGTCATGACATTGTGCATATCAATGATCTCTTAACTCATTGTCAAGTAATGTTTGGGTTTCGATCGTAATGCCATCTTACTGCATATAAGGTTAACATTCTCTCTTGGACAATTTTCAGTGACAGCTACCTCGCCTTTGCAGCATATTTGTTGAATAATGCACCCAGACAGGATTGTTTACATTACATTTGCATGAGAGAGAACTCTGAGAACTGACTGCTCACTTTCTATGTTATATATCACACTCAGGTGATAGTAGGTTCCACTCAAACGAGTGGTTTGTAGGTTCCACTCAAACGAGATAATGAATCTTAATTACTACACCTGTCAGTGGCTGTAATGTCTTAATGGTTTGGTTGATCAGTGTATATCCATTTATTCATTATTTAATTTGCTGAACCGCTTAATCCCACGATCCGGGTGAAGACAGCAGTGTGGCAAATGAATACTCGTCCATTTGCCAAATGCACGTGAAACTCATACTGTAGACCTCATATCCGCTGGTCCGTATTGGCGAGTTGCAAATGCTGGACTCGTGTGTAACGTGTGCACCGTCATTATTGCTGCCGTGCAGCTGTACTTCTCATATGTTTTCTCTGTTGGAGCCCGTGTGAGGATTTGTCTCATCTCGTTTCCGAGCAGGTTGTAAACCCAAACTGTTACAGTGTACACACAGGACCATGTGGTTGATTTAGTCAGTTTCCCCTAACCTGACCGACCTGGCAAAATTGTGTAATGAGTGTATTATAAAGTTAAACAAACTCAGGCAGACTGGAAAGTGCCCAGCATTCGATCTGTTATTTGTAGTAGCCCTTTACTGTAGATTGTTTAGAGCCAATTTCAGGGCCTCAGTGTGAAATCGCTGCAGGTTTGACTGCAGTCATAGCCAGCACTGCTACAGGTGACACCCCCACGTTCAGAAGCTTTCCAAAAGCTTGAACAGAGAATCTAAAATTGCTGTAAACTTTGATAAGGTTGCTTAAAAATGATGAAGAGTCAGTCTGTTGTGACACTCAATCTGAATGAATGAGGTTGCCTGTAGCATAGCGTTTATGCTAATTTCTTTTTTCTTTTTTAATTGTCTATATTTCACTATTTCATATTTTACACTTTTGTTTGTAATGGATAACATTAACATTAACATTTGGAATTAAATACATTGTCATACAATTAGTGCTATTTCTTATGTATTTTCTGCCCCCGGAAACACCTGTACATTTATGGACCAGTTTATTTGTATGGATCTGTAGTTATTCAGAGCTACTGGTCCAAAGAGACCAGTAGCAATTTCCAGGAGTTTGCCATCCTGAGACAGGGTACACCCTGAGTAGCTCACCAGTCTTTTGCATGGCCAACACAAACACAACCATTCATACTCAAACCTTGAGGAAATTTGGAACAGCCAGTTGTGCATGCCTTTGTACTGTGGGAGGAAAGCGGAATACCCTGGAGTACGCTGTTTCTCTGTGGCTTTCAATCTCTAACATACTCTACATTTGAAATTAGTTCAACCAAAGGATTGGGTTCTCAGCGAAAACAGAGCGATATAGTAAATACAGTGTGATGTAAACATTATCGTCATCCTGCCAGGATGCCGATATGCACCTACATGCCAGTGGCCACTTTTTCAAAGATGAAGATACATCTTGGTGGATACACATCTTGGATAAAGATTTGAACAGGAAGTCAGTGAGGCCATTTATATGAAAAGGGTACCTTCCTCTCAAAATAGAGTGGGGGTGGGGGGGGGGGTAAGAGTATATATGCGACAAAAGAAGTCTGAAGTCCCAAGTGTCCCTTTGGAGATACAGAACAGAATAAACTGTAATGTAATCCTGATTTGATAGATGAACTATTAATCAATCTCTTCCTAAAGGTTGATATAAACTTTTAGAAAGTAACAAAACTGGAGAACTTTGCAGAGGGTCCTACCTATAAACTTAATACCAGGAAATATCCATAAGGACAGCGAAATTAGATTTTTCATTTCTTGTCACTGCCCGTATGTGATTTTGGCCCTGCATGAAAAAAGTTTGTCACTCATCACTAATGAAAAACCTGCATCAACAACTGTGTCGGTCCTGCCGACAATCTCTTTTTGTTTCAAATAGAATAATCCGGAAGTAAATGAACACTGACGGGGTCATTGTCCCCCTTCCACGTGCAAGTTTGGCACCTCCGCATGCTGTGAACAGCGCTATTGAGGTCGTTTCCTGGATTCAGAACGAGGCCGTGATTCCACACATGTATAAGTGCATAGCCGCTTTTTAATCGGTAATTGTATTTAGTTTGAAATCAATATGTATATTTTGATAGGATATTTAGTCTTGAGTCAGAAGTTGGTGGTGAGATTTGAGTCACATTCTACATGTCCTGATAGGGCTGTGCTATACTGTTTTTAGATGTTGTTGTGTTCTGTTTAGATTTTACTGGATAGTAAAAAGGTATGATACAATGTCGGTCCAGTTCCCATATAAAAAACTAATGAATTTCAGGGTTTGTGTAATCCTGCTCTTGATTCTATTTTTATTTCATGAAGATAACTTTAATATTTTAACAAATCTCTTTGTAAGTGTCTGTCCCAAGTGATGCCTGTCTGAAGTACCATTACCTCATGTTGTAGTTTCTGTCTCGGTAAGCTGGTACAGATAATTAAAGTTCAATAAATTTACTTTAAATTTGAATTCTCCTTTTATTTCTTTTCTCTTGAAATTGTGGGAAATCATTTGAATTATATATTCAAATGAGCTGTTAAGTTTTATGTCAGCTAAGGACATTTGAAAGAAAACTTTATCGGAACAGTGCCAAAATTTTAAATGTATTATAATATATATATATAACTGTTTCTGTTTTTCTTCAAAATAATTGATGTAATCAAGCAAACTTCAAATGTTCCTAACTTGGTCAGTTTTGAAGACATTTCAAAAACATAATATTGTAAAGCTTGCAGTCTCCTCCTTTCAACCCTATCACTATCTAATTTGTAAATTTTTGGTGATTCAGACTAATTTTGCCAGATTGGGTCACATATTTTTCCATCTTACAATGCTGTGACAGTCAGCGGCCAGTCCCTAATTCTCTATGAATTTTATACGTGGCAATTAGATTAATGATCATGACGATGTGCATATCAATGATCATGAAACCGATCTCCTAACTCATTGTCAAGTACTGTTTCTGGTTTCGATCATAATGCCATCGTATTGTTTATGAGGATGGAGAAACATGCACTGGTATGAGACGCAAAACATTCTTCCAACATGCAGGACACTGGAGATGACATCAGTGATAATATCAACACATATGTGCTAAAACAAGTGCGTGCCTCAGGCTCAGTGGATGTTGCTGGAATGTATAGTCCCTGTGACATTCTGTCTTGGACAATGTTCAGTGACAGCCATCTCGCATTCAGAGCATAATTGTTGAAAATGGCACCCAGACAGGTTTGTTTAAATTACATTTGCGTGAGAGAGAACTCCAAAAAAGTGAGAGAGAACTCCTTTGACCTTGCAGCAGAAATGCGGTGGTAAAATCATGAAGAATTTCAAGTATAAAATCAAGTGTTAGTATTTACTGCAGAAGGCTGCAGTGCTGTCGGTTCTCTGTGGCAACTTGTGATACACACGCCAATCACGTTATTTTGCGGCGTTCACTAGACTATTGCAGCGCCAAAACACGCAACCAATCACACTCACACCTGGGGCAATTTAAAACAGCGAGTAAGCCCATGTGCATGTCTTTGGACTGAGGGTGGAAACCCATCTCAGCTGACACTGGGTGAGGGCAGAATACACCCTGGACAGCTCGCCAGGCCATCGCAGGGCTGAAACACACAGACGGCCACTCAGTATAAAGCATACAGTTTTTGGACATCAACTCTGTTGTTAGTTGTACTAACAGTACTGTAAACTACTCTCAGTGCATGACAGAGTGAAAATGTGGGAAAGTTAGTTTTTGTTTTACATACATTTGGGTGTACTAATTACCATGTGATTTATACAAAATGAAAAAAAACTGCAACTGTTCAAAGAAATAATTGGGTATATAAAGAGTGGGACATAAAATATGCCTTTCTATGAGAATGACCCATACACTGATCTGCAAAAACATCACAGCCACTGACCAGTGAAGTAAATAAGATTATCTTGTTACAGTGGAACCTGCCAAGGAGTTTGATGTATTATATGGAAAGTGAAAAGTCAGTTCTCAGAGTTCTCTCTCACGCGAATGTATTTAAACAAACCTGTCTGGGTGCATTATTCAACAATTATGCTCTGAATGCGAGGTGGCTGTCACTGAAAACTGTCCAAAACAGAATGTCACAGTGGCTTTACATTTCAACAACATTCACTGAGCCTGAGGCACGCACTTGTTTTAGAACATACGTGTTGCTATTATCACTGATGTTGGAAGAATGTTTTGTGACTTTTCTGTCTCAGCTGACTGCATTTTTCTCCATCCTCATAAACAATACGATGGCATTATGATCGAAACCAGGAACAGTACTTGACAAGTTCTCAGTACATGAGTTAGGAGATCAGTTTCATGAATATTGACATGCACGATGTCATGATCTTTAATCAAATGGCCAAGTATACAACTCATTCAGTCTGAATGACCAAAATTTTAAAAATAATAAAGTAAAGGAGGAGGCTGTAAGCTTTACAATAATATCAGGTTTGTTAAAATACCTTGAAAACTGACAAAGTTATAACCATTTAAGGTTTGTTGGATTACATCAATAATTCAGAAGGAAAACAGAGAAAAATGCCATTTAAGTTTTGCGACTGTTCTCATAAAGTACCCTTCAAATGCAACCAATGGAATATCTTCTTTCTATTGACATCAAACTTTTCAGGGCATTTGATTGCATAATTTCCCATAATTCCAAGAGAAAATTAATCAAAGGAAATTAAGAACAAAATTACACAAGCCATGAAATTCAGCAGTTTTTATATGGAACTGGACCGACATTTTTACTTTCAGGTCAAATCTGTACAGAATACAACATCTAAGAACATGACATAGGAACACAGGACATCAGAACATAGGGTTGCATAAGCCCTGTTAGTACACATAGTATTTGACTTGAATCTCAGTACCGACTTTAGGCTCACGACTAAATATCCTATCTAAATATACATGTTGCTTTCAAACTAGGTACACTTACTGATTGAAAAGCGCCGTGCACTTGTACATGTGTGAAATCAAGGCCCCGCTTTGAATCCAAGTTACTCCATTACTCTATATATGTTTCGCAGCTATAAAACTTTGGAAAATTATAGATTACTAGTTCATCTATGAAATCAGGGGGAAATGAAAAATTACAATTTCAGTGTATTACATCTCAGTCGTTCTAACACTCCTGCCACATACAGGATTTTTGCAGTTTTGATGAGTGCACAGGACAACCACATTTACCCAAGGTCTGTTTGATTTGATGTTTCTCTGCTTTCCTGGCCAATGTGTCTTTGGGGATGCACTGCCCGCTGCAATTAGGGACTGGCTGCAGTCACAGTAATTTAAGATGGTAAAAATTGTGTGCGTATCTTTGAAAGAGTGGCCACTGGCCTGTAGGTGCATATCAGCATCCTGGTCTAATGATATTTATATTTACAACATCCACTGAGCCAACATCCACTGAGCGATTGTTTTAGCACATATGTGTTGATATTATCACCGATGCTACCACCAGTCTCCAGTGACTTTGTCTCAGCTGACTGCATGTTTCTTCAACCTCTTAAACAATACGATGGCATTATGATCGAAACCAAAAACAGTACTTGACAGTGAGTTAGCAGATCAGTTTCATGATCATTGATATTCACATCGTCATGACCATATATATATTATATATGTATAATGTAATATGCATATATAATATTATATATGTAATATATAATATACATACACATACAGAGAGTGTAAGAGAGAGAGAGAGAGAGAGAGGGTACAGAGCCACTCAAATAATCCGAAATGTATGATTGGTAATGATAGGAAAACACACTTTGATTATATAATCTACACCTAGGATATGTAATCATATCCTATTGTCTGAATCATTACTACAGAAAAATAAATAGTTCATTTCGAACTGGTTCTATAAAAATTAACATTTAAAATAAAAGTGTTTGATAGTAAAAAAGTATTTTTTTTATTTTCTAGAATAAGACAGTTTTATCCGACCACATGCATCTTATTTGGCTTGTTATGAGGAACAGGTCTGCAATCTTCAGAATGGCCTAATGTCAGTGTCTGGAAGAAAGCAAATCTTACCTGCTGTGAGAAAGCCTGACATGTTGCTAGCTAGTTAGAATTCTATTCTGTTAACTCCAGTTTCTTGAGTCTAGAGGAAGTTCCCAAAAAATAAAATCAGTATAAACTGAGCTTAATGAGACTTTATTTATTTCCACAGTGAAAGTGCAGTTCTTGATTAAAAATGCCAGTATTTTATATGACCACCTCTGGTCACACACAGTTGGAATTTAGGATATATAGTGTCGGATGGTGATTGCAGCCAAAACTGGTACACCCCAGTGGTCTCAGTCCAGTACATAAGAATCTGCTGAACACTCCAAATGACTGTTGCACACGACACGTTTCCACTTTACAGTCACTTGTCACTTTTTTTTTGCACACAGACACTTTACAGACGCAAGAAAATCGGCACTGAAAGAACTTACTGCCTGCACACTTACATTTTATGCTTTAATTTTTTTGTATATATATATATATAAAATATGTTTCATATATGTTTTAATTTTTTTTATATTTCATATATATTGTATATTTCTTTGTATCGTATATTTTATCCTATATGCATATTTTATTTTATTTTATTTATTTTATTATTTCCACCCCCTTGTAATGTAAAATCCTTTAAATTTCTAGTTATTGTTCTTTTTGTTCTTGTTGATTGGTTGACAGTATATTCCTTACATCTTGGACAGTCGTACTAAGCATTTCACTGCATATTGTACTGTGTTTAATTTGTACATGACAAATAAAATTTGAATTTTAAATGACAAATCTGCTCTCTACCATTTGTCAAACTCAACATTAAACAGAATTTGTTAAAAAAAACAAAACAAACAAACAAACAAACAAAAAACAGGACTTTTATTCTATTCTATCCGAAAGCCTTCCATCCCAGGTGCGGTTTTGCTCATGGCAGACGCATGAACAGATGCGCAGGTGTCAGCACCAGTCCTCTACTCAGACACTGGTTGAGGTAAACCTGCTTACCATAACTAATTGCAGACAGTTTGGGTAGTGACTCTGTTCTCGAGACATCCTCTGGAATGGAAGCTGGTGTGAAATTGTTAAAGACAAATAGCTGTTGTGAGGTGGTGACATGTGGCCTGGAAGCCTTAAAATAATGAATACATTGACACTTAATGTTCCTGTGACTTCCCTCTGACCTTACACTGATAAGCATTCCAATGGCTTGTTCTCGCTCATTTTGATCTTATCGTACCATGATTTCATTGTGTCAGACAAAGCAAAATGCTATTAAATTTGGATATTGTTGTGGCCAATTGTTGTGTTCAGTTGCCAAGTGTTAGAAGGATTGGCCACAGATACTTTTACTCACAATAGGTGGAGTGGAAAAATGTTTCTTAGTGTGTAATCAAATGGAAAAATGCTCAGTTACAGAAAAACACAAGAAAAAAATAACAATGAGTAACATATTTAATATATATAAAAAAATATATATATATATATATATTTATCATACTGATAATACTTTACTCACTGTCACTATTTATTCTGGATCTGTTTATATAGATATTAGCAACTTCTAATTTTAGACTTTTGTTGCTTTGAAGGCAAACCACCAACTGGGAAAGCATCACCTGTGACCACTGACACAAATCGTCATTTTCCTTGATTTTTTGTCTGTTTAACAAAGCTGGTGAACTTGTTTATCTGTTTGCCTCAGCTAGTGGGCTTGTCCTTATGTTTACAAAAGCTAGTAAAGTAGTCTGCTACTGTACTTGTCCTTCTAGTTGCAAGAGAATGAGAGCTTGTCCTATTTTTTGCTACAGTTAATGAGCTTGTCCGTCTGCTTATTAAAGTCAGAGCTAGAAGGCTCAAATGAATGCCGGAGCTTTTCAGGTTGTTAGTTTGTTTGCCAAAGCCAGACACTTGACCAGTTTGTTTGCCACTGCTAGTCAGCTCGCCAGTGTCAATCACATAATTGGTATTAGTCAGGTCCTGCATGAGTGTGTTCCTGTTTGCTTGCATGAGTGTGTGTTTTAACATGTGTCTGAGTGAAGAACATTCGCTAGTGCCTAAACCTGTCAGTCCCTCTCCTCTGTCTGCCAGTATCAGTGCCTTGACAGCTCAGCCAACAAGCCCAGAACCATCTGAGGATGGACATATGAGTGCCCTGGGGGCAGAACCCTTGCAATGGACAGGGCTTTTTGGTGCCCCTGTCTGAGATAAGTTGGCTGCCTACAACTCCGTGCAGGTGCAGTGGCAATGACAGAGTTGCTGTCTTAAGGATGTGCGGCTGGCAGCGCATCGGGGGGACTGATTAGAAAGCTATTATGGATTTTTTTTTTTGCTTCATCACTAGGCATTAGTGTAATTTCTGCATGTTCATATTTCTGTCTGATTACGGACTTGTACTAGTTCCTGTTTGCTTATACCCAGTCTGTGCCTCTGGTTACTGCTTTTTTTTCTTGTGTGAGTTAAAGAGTACACAGACCCCACCACAATGTGACATCTGCTGAGAAGTGGTATATTAGGAAGAAAAGGAACATTCCATTCTTAAATTTGATGTGTTGAGAGCAGAAGAATGAGCAAGTGTAAGGACCTTAATGGCCACATTGTGATGTTTAAACAACAGAGGCTATTCATCTTTAAAAGGCAGGTCTTGTGGGGGGTTCCTGATATGCACTGGTATGTACCTATAAAAGGGGGTCCAATAAAGGACAACCAATGAACTGTCAAAAGTGTTATGGAATCCCAAGGCTCATTAATGTGTATGGGAAGTGAAAACTAGTACTCTGCTCTAATACTGTAGAGCAAACTGGTAAAACTTGTAATGCTGATGTGATGGATAGGAGTCAGAACACACAGTGCATTGAAGTGTAACAGCAATCTCCGCAGAAAGGTTTGTTCGGATTATTTGATTATTATAATTGATTGTTTTTTTTTTTTGGTTTTTTTTTTGTTTCTAAATGATAAATCATAGATGTGATTCAAACGTTTCCTGAAGATATCTTTCAGTGTGTGTCCTGCAGGGAGGCAGTCCAAGCCTTCATCATGGAAGCAAGAACAGACTAAATTTCTATTACATGGTTTCAAGTTAAGATGCCAGTAAAACTTCTGACTTCTTTTGTGGTGTATTTTCATGGCCAGAAGTAAAAAAAACAAACAAAAACATTGTTCGTTAGCCTCTTAGGACCCAACTGTCCTCATATGGGGACATGAAAATGTCCTCCTAATTATATTGTATGTCCAGTACGATCCTCATATGAGGACCACTGTGTAGTACACTTTTGCTGTTTCTTCCTGTTTGAAGATGTTCAAGTTTAGCAATTATCTAGTGGTTACTAAGAACCATCTTCTTTAGGCCCCCCTCAGTTCCTCGTGCTCATTGAAAGACCAAACAAATCAGTTCCCAATTTAAAAATTTAATACAATAAAACAAAATAAGTACAAAAATAATCTTTGTACAGACATCCACACACAGAAATACATCTAAACTTTACTTATTAGAATACAAGTCTTATTAATTCTTACATGGTAAGAAATGTGGAGAAATGTGAAGAGAAACAACACTTGGGTTTTGGTTTTAGGATAAAGAGATAACAATAAAATGACATAAAACAGTAAAATAAAATACTGTGTATGTAATTTCTATGAATGTCATGATGTTGGAGGTCCAAGGTGAGGTCAGTTTAAAATTGGCTGGCAAAAAAAAAAAAAGAGTCATAGGAAGTCAGATTAATAATATTAAATACTGAAAGTATTATACTCATACTCTTTTATTGCATATATGGAGTGAACCTAAACATTATTTTAACAGTATTTTGCAGAGTGACATGAATGCACTTTAAACAAATCAACAAGCCAACCAAGAACATAAAAAGTAATACCACATTAGTGACTATTGAGACTTCTCATACTTTGTTAAACATTAGCAAAATAAACAAATAATGAAATTAATTAACCAAATAGCATCCCCCCCCCCCCATCCCTCTCTTTCACTCTCATTTAGCAAAAGACCCAAAGGAGAAATCAAAGGAACAAGTGACAGCACCCTTGCACCACAAAATGAGGGTTTCATAATTACCTAATACACAAACATTTAACTTCCCAGCAGTGTAATCTTCATTCATTCATTCATTCATTTTCTGAACCGCTTAATCCTAATTAGGGTCGTGGGGAGGCTGGTGCCCATCTCAGCCGACTCTGGGC
>JBCNYG010000001.1:47779491-47790860 GCA_039654305.1 Porochilus rendahli | reverse complement strand
AATACAGAACTGTTGTATCAGTATTCCCTCCTGAACCTTGATGTTGTGCTCAACTATGTTCAACTCACACAACAATCCCAAAAAGGCAGTGACACTGTCGCTGAATGCCAAAATCCTCACAACTGATTAGGATGTATGAGTAAAGCTGGGCGATATTAAAAATAGACATAAAAAAATTTTATATTTTCATTAGTGTCACTGCAGCTGTACTTCTGATGTTTAACATAGGGTGTGTTAAATATTTCATACTTGTGTACTATACACTAAAGTACATAACAGTTCTCCCCCAAAGGTAAGGTGAATGTTGCAGAATACTCCCCGAGACAGAATATTGTGCGGGCTACTCAATTCAGTGATACCGACCAAGCCTGAGGCACATAACTGCTTTAGTATATACTACTCAGGAACATAAAAAGCAAACTAAATCAATTTTTTTAAATTTTTTTAAACGCTGACAGAGGCAGGTGAGGTCCACGCTCTTTGTGAGCACAGCATAAGCATGATAGGTATATATTGCATGGAAACAAAGTTAAGCAAACAAAAACTATTTTTTTATATATTTCACTTCTACATATTTTAACTATGACAAAGGCAGGTGAGTTGAACATGCTCCACAAGCAGAGCATAAGTTCTGTCTAAACTCATTCATAGTTTTAAGATGTACACTTACACGCAAGTAAGAGCTCTGTAATGGCATGTTTTTTGACGTGTTCAAAGTTTTGCTATATGCTACATTGGAGTGGTCCTTATTTTTGAACTTTTGAATTGTAAAGCGGGCACTCCCTAAAAAGGTTTCAAATGCTGATAAATGAAATACCTAAAGGGATTTTTCCAAGCAAATAATATTTAAGGTGCCCTGTGATGGCCTGCGAGCTGTCCAGGGTGTACTCCGCCCTCACCCACAGTCGGCTGACATGGGTGCCAGCCTCCCTGCGACACTAAGTAGGATTAACAGTTCAGAAAATCAACGAATGAAAGAATAATAATTAAGGAATGCTCAAAGGCTCTGAATTTTGTTTCCTATAAATGCCTGGCATGGTGTGGAAGACTGCCTGCAAACGTGATAAGTTCCCAAACTACATATATTTCAGGCACTACTATGCCATTGCCTCATTGGTAACAATGCAGCTGAATAATGTTGTAGTTCTGATCCCAGAGGTAAATTAACATGAGTTCTGTAATTTAAATATGTATGGGATTGTATGGCGCACTCAGCAATGACAAAATGCAAGTTGTGTAGACTGTTTAGAGAAGCGCAGAATACTCCCTGAAAGTAGCTTAATTATTTTTTTATTAATCTGTAACATTATGGTAGCTAATGCTTAGATAATAAAAGTAATGCATAATTTCATCGGCATTGAACGTACCTTAAATGTCATTTAAAGTAAAAAATATTTTACTACAATTGTTTTTACGTTGAATGCTACAAATTTATTGGGCGACTGTCAATTTTACTCAAACTTAAAAAAGAATTTTTTTACGACCAATAAGGACCACCCTAATACTAAATGAAAACACAAGTAAATAAAAAAAAATATTTTTGTATTCAATTCGGTTCAATTCAGTTTTATTTGTGAAACACTTTTTACAGTTGACATTGTCACAAAACAGCTTTACATAGTAAAATTAATTTGAGGAGAAATCTAAACCCAGTTAGTTTAGTATCCTATAGTTTTTTTAACCTGCTCTAATTTACCAGGACAAACCATTTCTCTTTAAGCATTATACACTCCGGATAATATCTATGATACTCATATAGCAAGCCAAGTATTAAAAAAAAAGCAAAAGTGCAGAAGCAGAAACAACAAGCATGCTAAAGCTAAATTTTGTTAATTAAAAGAGGCACTTATCACGCATTTGACTGCAGCAACCACTGTAGAGTTATAGGTGTCATTGTCATAATTCCCCTTATACTTGTTAACTACAACAAATAGTTTTTTCTTACTCACCCCTTGATCTGCAATCTGTTTAATCAGGAGCTTCAAAAAGTCTTGATGTCAATCTTTCACTTAGAGAAAGTTGTTGCCTATTTCAGGCAACAATGGGCGAAGGCAGGGTACACCCTGAACAGCTCGCCAGACCATTGCAGCTTCTAAAAAAGCTGAATTTGCTAACCACAATGTTCCATGTAAAACATGACGCTGCTGTATCATATTCATTTAATCTGTAGTCTAAATAAATTCCTTGTTATATGTATATATAAAATTTCCTACGTTACATTGAATTACACTATACATATACACATTTTATATATATATATGTGTGTGTGTGTGTAGTGTAATTATTGTCATCTAATTTCAGTGGGATAATGTGAATCTTTTTGATATCGCCCAGCTATACATAGATGTTATACTAAGCCTGTGATTTTTATACTGTAGTTAAAAGGTGTATGAGAATGTGGGTCACTTTAAGGAGAGAAGCAGCTGATATACAGTATGTTGTTGATAGCTTGAGAGCAAAGCTACATCCTGGATCCTACTGCCTAAACCCCTTAGTGGCTTCCTCTTATAAGTCTTGCTATAATGATCAGGCTGGCTTGCTCTGTTGTTTACACACAGGACAAAAACAAAAAAACTTGAACCTGTATCCATCATGATTCTTATAAATGGTTGTTCCACAACGCCCTAACTGACATCATGGTGTTTGTGTATGTTTTGGCTGCCGCAGGTTGGATCACAGCTCAGTCCTGGATTTATTAGGGGTGCTTTTTTTAAAATTGTGTGCAATTCCATTTACATTATAGAACAGTCAAGTAAAAATAAATATCCTGAAGCCACATAGCTGCTTTTATCCTCTCTTCTTCCTCTTATTGGTCTATACTATACTCATATAGTATCCTATCTCCTGTAGTTACAGTATTTCAATATAGCTCCACATTTAACAGCCGTGTTTAGGATTAGCGTGGTCCAACAGCTCCTGTTGTACAGTATTAAACCTGTATCTTCTAAACAACAATATAAATCATCAAGCTTGCCTGTTTCCCTGTAATACAGTATGATATCTAACAAAATAATTACAAGATGATTGCTTTTAATGTGACTATGTGACTACATTGCTGTATGGCTGTGAATTTCGACACAGTTCAAACTGTTAGATTGTCAGTTCAGCTGTTTGCAAAGGTCAAGTCTTGCCAATGTATTTTGCCTTTAGGAATTTTCTGGTTTCTGCCAGCCTTAGAGGAAAAAAGTGAGTACATGTGCGGGTCATCCGAATTCATATGCAGATTCTGCAAGAGATGACGGAAAAAGCTTTGCTGTGAGAAACATGACGGTGATGAGCTTTTTAAACCGCCTCAGCAACATTTACTACTCTTTAAATTAGGGATACTGCTTTTTATGAGAATGATTACATGTTTCTACTCTAATGTCAACTCAGCTCACATTGTTAGTTCTGTTTATGGTGGTTACTTTTTGAACATTACAGCACTTAAACATCTTTTAAAAGAGTGTGAGGTCAGTCAAGACAAACATACAGAGCAGTATCAGCGAGCATGATCAATAAAAATTTCTACGAATTGCAATGTAGAGCACGGTGTCTCTGTACTCAGTGCTCAGTGCTCACAGCATTGAAGTGCTCTCACATGTGACAGCTCCTGTGCATGCTTGCTTCGTTGCTCCTCTTTCGTAAATATCTATGTTCTCTATATTAAACATACAGTGCGTATTTAACAGAGGATGATATTTTATATTGTTAGGACCACGAGTAAATGAGCACTGTATCGGAGCGAAACTAGTATTCGTGACGACACATCCCAACTATAAATAGGCAAGTGTGTGCAGAGATTGAGATAGAGATGAAACTGTGGTGTTGGATGAAAAAGTTCAAGCCAAGCCGTGAGCCAGGTGTCAGAAGCGAAGTGCGCCAGACTGGCTTTGTGAAAAATAATAAGATAATTTGTCATTTGTTTTGAGTCATAGCTGTGATGGTAATGCCTTTATGTAAAAAGGCAGAACAGGACTTGTGATACACGTTCTTCAATGCATTGAACCAACAAACCGGCCTCTGTGTCCCTCTGAGGACGCACAGTGTGAGGGGGCGTCTGAGTGTTTTTCGTTGCTGTGCTGGGGAGCAGATGTGTGTCTCTGCTTTCAGGAATGTAGTGTTTAGGGACACACTGGAGCCTGACTGTGCCTTGGTGAGGTGTGTGTATGGGTATGTGTGCGTGTGTATGGGTGGATGTGTGTGGACATATAGAGAAAGCAAAAGGAATGTATCTGTTGTTGATTTATCAGAGTTCACTATTGTTGTTTTTTTTGCACCAATTAGGCAATGAGGCTGTTGGAGCCCTTTTTACCTTTCTTTCATTTTCTAGTGGTTTTCTAGTGACGTGTTTTACTAAGAGCTGTCTTTTTTCCTTCCTGACTGTATTTTGTAATTGAGTTTCATTCAACTGCAGTACTGTAGAACTTTAGTCCTTGTTGGTTTTTCAGTCTGGTTTCCAAAACATAGACAGTTCAGTTGGATTGTTATGTCTACATTTTGGGAACCCAAGAGCCTTTTATTCCTATACAATGCTACAACAGTGAGATCATTCATTGTAGTCAGTAACACAAGCCTTACAGATAAAGGTACAGCCATGCATGTATTAAATTGTGCTACAATAAAGACAATGCCATTTGGTGGACATTATCCCCAAATGACAGCCCAATTAATTCAATACATTTCTTTTAGAAACATTTTAGAAAACACTTATTTGGGATAAAGTGTCTGCATTGATGTCCTGGAAGGTAAATGATAATAAACAGTTAATGCATAAGTTAATTAAACAATGCATTGCTGAATAATTGACTGTATTTTGACCCCCAAATGCTAACATTGCATGCAAACTGTAAGCTCAGTGTTCTGTAATGAATTATGTCACTGCTCTTGTTAATCAACGACCATGTTAACCTCAGAAACTCAAAGACTGTCGCACTGGATTTTTACACTTTTTAAACCTATACTCTGTATTTTTAATACTGCATGTGCATGCTTTAAAAAAAGAGAAGAAGATGGAAGTAAGATCTGAATTTATAAATGTGTATACCGTGTTTTGTCTCTAAAAACCAGAGGGCAGGCAGGCTGCAATGCATTATGGGGTAATTGAAAGAAATCGTAGGTCCTTGAACAATTTTCGAATGTCCAGTGTAGTTTTCTTGTGGCTTTCGAGGTCATGGTTGTTCTGTAGTTGCAAGTAAGTGTAGACTGGGCTCTTGGACTCTTGTAGCAGTATGGAAAGTTGGTACGCAGGCTTTGGGAGGGTTGGGATTGGCCAAAATACCACATACTTCATGTGCCACATTCTCCACATCTGGGAAGAAAGCCAGAATTCCCTGGGATGTTTTTTACGCCTGCTCTAAATTTAGCAGGCGACACAAATTGAGGGATTTTATTGCACATGGAGGCAGAGGGGAATGTGGCAATAAACAAATAGTGTGGCCGCTAGGAAAGGCTGCAGATGCCCATGATAAAAGATGTGAGGGAAGAGAAAGTGCTCCTCACTCCTACAGATCAAACACAAGCCCATCCCATCCACTTTAATGGCACCTGCCTGCTCTTGCTCAGTAGCCAGTCCAAAGTGTGCTCTATTTTTATTCTGTTCTTGCTGCCTCTTTTTGATAAAAAGTATATAATAAATGGACTGGAGAGGTTCATATGAAGCGCACACAGGGGTATACTGAGTATACATCAAACGCAGATGAATGAAGGATGGTTTGTTATTACAACATGCCAGCTAGAGTTGTTGCAATAGAATTTTTAAGCCATAGAAGATGGACAAAGTTACAAAGTTAACACCGACTTCCCAAACCGTCAATCTGTGAATCAAGGACCGAATCTCATCTCACAGAGAGCATACATAATCAGATTTTGTTTTCATTCGGACAAATTTATTAGTGAGGTACATAATTTATTTTATATGGTATCACTGGATCATAAAATTTCTTTCAACCTACAATGAAAACTGTTGATTCTCCAACACTGTCAACTCAATCAGTCTGTCAGGTGTTAGGAAATAACAATAAGTTTAAATTTACAGTTACTAACCAACCCTTCGTACAAACAAAATCTCAATTCATGCTTTATTACAAGTGCAGACCCATCTCCAAACCCTGAACCAAACAATTCCATGAAATATTCATTCATTCATTCATTTTCTGAGCTGCTTAATCCTAATTAGGTTCGCAAGGAGGCAGGCGCCTATCTCAACCAACTTTGGTTATACACTGAACAGCTCATCAGACCATTGCAGGGCCAACACTCACACAACCATTCACATTCACTGTCACACCTAGGGGAACCGCCACTTAGCCTACTGTGCATGTTTTTGGACTGGGGGATGAAAGCGGAGTACCCGGAGGGAACCCACGCAAGCACGTGAAGAACATGTAAACTCCACACAGAAACGCCCGAGTCCAGGAATCGAACCAAGGCCTTATTAAGAAATATTACAATGTTAATTCATCTTTCACAGTTAAATATTCAAAATGGCATCTCACATCTGGTTAACAGAGCATGAGTTTCCTGCTGCCGAAAGAGAGTAGAGGAAGAAATGGACTTCTCATTTCTCTCACATGCACTTTTTAATTAATGATTTTTATTCTAAGTTTTTATTTTTTACCAGTTGTTTATTACCATTATCTCAATACCATTCTTTTTCTTTTATTAGTGTTTACCATCATTATCCGAAGTGCTTTTTATGGAGCAGCGTACTGTATATTTTTGTCATTTGCTAAAAATTCAAAAGAAAAATGCTATTGTGAAGCCTCGTCTCTTCTCTCAGCTAGATTTCTCGGAGCTGTTTTAGAGAATTGATAGATCTCTGGCAGGCTTTGACTGATTTCATTTCCATGTTATGGGCTGAACCGTGTAGGATCAGCAGGGGTCCTCTGTAAAATAAATTCCAATAAAACCCCCACAGAGTTATTTTTATAAATTGATTTTTCTGGATGTTTATTAGAGCCAAAGAGTGTTTTATTCCTGAATTTTCCCAAAGTTAACACTTGTTTTTGTCTTACTGTGGTTTGGATTAATCCCATTTCATTTTAATGACTAGTTGAAATAACTGTGAGAAATAAATAACAAATACAATATAATAACATTCATAATAGAATCATAGACCTGTTGGACCCTTAAGTGTCCTCAGGACCCAGCATAGGGGGTTAGCTTTTCAAGGCACTTTCTGATTCCCATTACTCATGAATCCATATTTTGGCAAAATCTGACAATTATGCTAAGCTAAACGCGTGCTATAACCTTTTTTATGCTCCATTGCTGGACAAAGTTAATTACAGCAACCTTCAGAGACACAATAGGACCGTTTAAAGATGCAGATTAGTCCACTGTGCTAAATGCATTTCAGATATATAACTTGAGCTGGCTATTCTGAAAGCTTTCGGACCTTGATGGACCCTGTGCTGTCTGGCATGTGAAAGCCTTTGCTTTATTATTCTGAGTTCTGGAATAACAATGTCACTTTTCTATTTAAATACAGCCTGTAATTTAAAGCAGCTTGGGGAACCTTATTTCTCTTGACATCAGTGCTCTGCCTTCCTCTATTAACTCTTAATATATATATATATATATATACTGTATACATCATGTCATATTCCTTACAGGTCGACACACACACACACACACACACACACACACACACACACGGTGCCAGAGTCCCTGAGGAATCCTATACAAAACCTGTCCCATTTCCTTTAGTGTGATTTCCTCTCAACTCCACGGTCTCTTTGCTTTCATAATGAGCAGATACAGCTACTAAAGTTTCATGTTTGTTCCTAATTAATGACCATAATTGCTAATAAATGCCAACAGCAACAGACGTTTCTGTCAACCAAAATGTATTGCTGTGTTATTTATCTTACGCCAGACGAATTACGTAACTTTCCCCCTTCTATCCTACACAATTATGCAATGTTTTCAACGCACACAGCCGCACGGCTACACCTAAACCTATACTTATTACGTTCATACTGTTATGCAACTCGGACCACAGAGGCACAGGGGATTAAATGATGAAAGAGTTGACAGTGTTAGAGATGCTTATTTCGTGCTCTGGGATGATTACGGTTACCGCAATATCTTTTGCAAATGAAAGCACTTGCTGTTCCTGTATGTGTACAATGTCTCAGTGTTTGTTGTGCTGCAGCGGTTCCCAAACTGTCCTGAGGATCCCTGAGCGTAACCAAGGCACAGACAAGACACATGGCTATACACCACAAAGAGAAATCGGGCTTCAAATGTTTAAAAAATAAAATTCAATATATCAAACTATCCGGGCCTATGACGAGTCTGTACTGACCTCTCGACTCAGTTCTGTTATGTCTTGTAATTTTTTTGCCTCTTTAAAGGGGTCCTTGGTAAAAAATGTTTGGGAAGCGCTGTTTTATTGCACCTTTTTTTCCCTCTTCTTGTTCTCTTACAAGAGGGCACTTATAGACTGTTATCTTCTCACTCACGGGCTGTGCTGATTTTTTTCTTAATTCAAAGCCGTGTGTATATAGACTGCCATTGTAAATTGTGCTACAGTGACAATGTCCTGGTGCTCGTCAGTGCCGCTGTTGTTTCCTTTGGTGTAAGTATGACGTTTCAGAGACACTCTGATTTACTGCTCACAAAAAAATTATAATAATAAAGAAAAAGACTTTTTTGGCAGCTGTTTACAACACTGTGTGTGCTCCTGTGTGTTTATTCATCTAGAAATTCAAGCAAAAAATTGTGTGTGGATTTAATTGAGACTTTGATATGAATACCTTGACCATAGGGAGGAATTAATCATGGTTCATTTGATGCAGTGGACCATGGTTTGTTTGCTGAATACAAAATACTAGACTGCCACAAAGGATTAGTTTTTATAATTGACTAGCAATATTAATATTAATCCCTTTGTGTTTTGTAAGGTAATAGATCAAACTAGAACTGTGAGTAAACTCACTACAGAATACCCCACCCCTGCCTGCAACATGATTGAACTACCTTGGATGACTGCCTTGGAGTTTCCTTAAAATCATCTAACAGTTTAGGAGGAGGACCCGGGTCCAGGTGTTCTGTGTGCAATTTTCATGCTCTCCCCGTACTTCCATGGGTTTCCTCTGGGTGCTCGGTTCCCTCCGACAGTCCAAAGACATGCATATCAAGCTGTTCCAATTCGCCCCTCGGTGTGAGTGGGAGCAGGAATGGTAGTGTGTGTTTTCCTGCAGTTCGACCATTGAGCTGTTCAGGGTGTACCCCACCTTCACCCAATGTTTGCCGAAATAGGCACCGGTTTCCCCACAATCCTATTAAGTGGTTCAGCAAACAAGTAATTATAGGGTTTAGGAGGAGTTGAGCTTATGAATGATCACCATATTCTAGAATATACAAGTGAATATGTTGAATTATCTCCCCTTCAAAACATCAGACCCGGACTATTTTACTTCATGCACATCTTCAGGTGGTACACTATACACTATATCTGTATAAAGTTTTAACAAAATCTATCAAGTGGTTTAGAAAGAGCTGTGCTCACAATCCTCCAAGGACAGACAGACGGACAGAGAGGGTGTTTGCAGAGGTGGGTAAAGGTAGAGAGACCTAACAGTTACTGTATGACATTAATCAGGGTTTTATAGCCAAGGCTTATCTGGTAGATCATTTTACTGTAGAGTAGATTCCCTTTTTTGATTGCAATCCAATCACTTAATAGAAGACACTGTTTAAGGTTAACATTTCTTATGTGTATTAAAACCCACGGCATTAAAATTAAACATTAGAAATTAGTTGCTGTAAAACAACCATTGCTGATCATCGGGTGACCGGTAGGTAATTGCATTGCTGTCAGCGTGTTTCTGCCCTTCGATGCCCTGGCGAGCTGTCCAGGGTATCAGTAGCCAAAATGGGCGCCAGCCTCCCCGCGACCCTAATTAGGATTAAGCCGTTCCAAAAAAATTAACTTATTTGCAGGTTATTTAGCTTTTGGTGATCCATCAGCGTGACAGCTGATCATTTTTGGCTTATTAATATTTTTATTATTACTTTCATGTATCATTAGTACTATTATTACTACACGTACTATAATGATGCAGATCTTTTAGTTTACAGTTTATATGATGAAATAAAGCAGGGTTTTGTTCTGTGCCTGCTGTTGGATCCTATTTCATTAATGCTCCCTCTTGTATTAATTTGTTTCAATTTTCTGACTGGTCAGAAGACACCCTCTCCCCCTCCCCCTCCTTTAAACATTGCACAGGCAGGGTGCAATCATGGCCACCAGAGCTGTGAATGAGGCTCCTCCTAAAGGTTAATTATATGCCTTTTTTTTGCCCTTCTCCAGCAGCAATGCAATAATAAGGATGTGACTCCAATAACATGTCAAAAAAGGGAAAAAAAAAGAGTGTCCTTCTGTCTTTCAGAATGTGAAGAATCCCACGGGGCTAGACTAAGCACAGAGAGAAGCCCATGAAGATGAGCCCTATTTTAAGGGTGTATTGACTTCACAGTGATCTCGGCTGTTGTGAACAGGTAGTGTTTTTATATGCAGTATTTGGCTGAACAGGTTGATGTTTAGGATCTGAGGGACACATTTAGGAAATTTATCCTGGCATCACTGTACTGTAGAAGCAGGTAGAAGGGCTAGATGTAGTTATTGGTCTGTTTTACACTGCCATCTAGTGTTTATTAGAAGTAGCACAGCATAACATTGGCTATTATATAGCATCAGTTAACAATGGTGTTGGAATTGGGGACAAATTGTCTTTAATGATGGCGTAAGACTAAATATGTCACCTTTATTAAACTCTATTTTGGTAAATTATTTCATTTCACAACTTGAAATGCTGAACAGAGATGATAATCTCATTTGAATCTGAACTGATTATGCTTTTCGTTTTCGATTCATCCTTTCACGCACACACACATGGCTCCAGCTCTTTTCACTCACTCATCTGCCAAAAATTCTTATGCCTACTAGTGTCACAGGGGGGCTAGAGCCTATCAAGTTGACTCAAGGCAAAAAGCAGGGTGCACCCTGAACAACTCACCAGACCATCACAGTACAACCCACATGCAAACATTCACACTCACAGTCACACCTAGAGGCAATTTGGGACAGCAAGTTAGCCTGACATGCACGTCTTTGGACTGTGGGAAGGAACTGGAGCACCCAGAGGAAACATGCAAGCACAGGGAGAACATGCAAACTCTACACAGAAAAACCTGAGCCTGGAAATCGAACCCAGGAGCTTCTTGCTATGAGACAGATGTGCGTCCATCTCTTTTCCGTGAGTCGGTAAATCATCTCAGTTCATCATATTTATTTTGTCATGTTATACACTCACCGGCCACTTTATTAGGTACACCTGTCCAACTGCTCATTAACACTTAATTTCTAATCAGCCAATCAC
>JBCNYG010000001.1:47755053-47771625 GCA_039654305.1 Porochilus rendahli | reverse complement strand
CTCAGATCTGCAAAATCTTCATGCAACACAGTGACAAACAGGAAAGTGAAGAACAAGAGAGAGAGAGAGAGAGAGAGAGAGAGAGAAAGAAAATACAACTGACTTCATTAGATCAATAAGGATGGCACCATCTTCCAAAATTATTCATATTCACACTGAAAAACGTTTATATATCGCTTTTGTGCTTTAATGGTGCTGTGTGGGAATGGGAGTAACACAGTAAAGTGGAAACATTAATCCAGCCCCTGACCCCCAGTACCATTAACAGTAATATTTTTGTGTGGTTCCAGTGTAAGAACTGTAACCATTTACAGCAATTGCAAAAAGGTATTGCAAAGGGCTAACATTTCTGGCAGCCATTTAAATGATGCTGCAGTGATAATGTGATGGAAATATTGACTCCTACTCAACCCCACTCATTTGCCAAAGCGTTTAATCCTACTGTTAAGGTCACGGGAGGCTGGAGCCTATCTCAGCCGACCCCTAACAGCACTCTAGATCATCGTGACGCCACGTACACGACCACTGACACTCACATTCACACCTAGGGGCAATTTGGAACAGCCAATTAGCCTAATGTGCATGCCTTTGGACTTTGTAGGAGAAAACCAAAATACCTGGAGGAAACCCACACAATCACGAGGAGAACCCACAGAAGCACCCAAACCCAGTGCTTGAACCCAGGACCTTCTTGCTGTGTGGCGGATGTGCTACCCACTACACCAACGTACCACCCCTTCTACACAACCTGAATACCCATAATGCCTCACTGAAAAGTGGCAAGTATTTAAACCAACAATATGGACTTCCTGCATCATGAATTAAACGTTGTGTCTATAGGCTGGATCCCAGCTCCTGCTGGGTGAAGGGGAAATATACCCTAATCATGATTACAGAATAAACGGCTTTACTGACCATAGAGCTCGAACCAAGTACGTTCTTGCTGCGAAACGGCTAACCACCACGCCACAAGAAAAACTACAGTCAGGTGAAAATACAAAACACTTCACCGTTATGGAAGACTGAGAACAGATTTATGAACTTAAAGCTGAGTTCCTGACAGATGCCGCTATTGATAGGTGTGCGAGGCTGGGTTAGCTTTTCACACGTTTCCTTTAAGTAGCTGATTTCTAGCTGATATCACCTGTCCTGTTAGTTTGATTATCCATTTAATGAGTTCATGCTCTGTTATGCTTCCGATTTCCGTGTTTGCTCCATGAACATTTAGTTACCTTCAAGTCTGTCTGTCTACCTGAGCTAGATTGTGTTTTTTTTATTCTGTGTGAGTCTTAGTTGTGGTCAATGAGCCTCTATTTATTTATTAATTGATTGATTGATTTATTGGAGTGGTGTTCAGTTTTATTATTAATAAGACATCTGATTTCTTTTTTGTTTGTTTGTTTGTTTTGTTGCAGACTGTACATTGTTACTGTTGTGGTATAACCAACCGGACTACATGTTGGACTATAATGAAATTCTCTTATATGGTTCGTATTTTATAGTTTCACCCAAATGAGGATGGGTTTCCCTCCTGAGCCTGGTTCCTCTCAAGGTTTCTTCCTCGTGTCAACTGACGCAGTTTTTCCTTGCCACTGTCGCCATGGGCTTACTCATTATAGGGATGTGTAGGGGGTTGTAGAAAAAATTCTTAGACTCCTCCCTAATTTTATTTTATTATGCAAAAGCTGCTTTGTGACAATGTTAGTTGTAAAAAGCGCCATACAAATAAAACTGAATTGAATTGAATCTATCCTGTGTTGTTTTTAACTTTACCACAGTTTTGTATGTCAAAGTGGCTTTTTTTAATTTAGTAAAATCAATTACAAAGCCATTAACTTTCCTAATATCAACATTTTTAAAATAAAATTAACACTCAGTATGTAAATATGTCTGTGTTTTAGTACCATTTCATACAGGACCTTTAAAATCCCTATATGTATGCTACTTGTGTTTGCTAGTGTGAACACAATACTACTATGAAACACAACAGTGAACTTTGTTAGATAGTGAATTGATCAGTATCTGTTAATTACACTTCAGCAGCTTGTTACTAAAAATTAAAACAGATGTTATTGTCATCTGAAGACAGTGATGTGTCTGTTTATTCTGTTACCTGACATCCTCTAGCTTTCTGCTGATGGCTGAACCCACATTGGAGAATGCTGCTGTGGCTTTCTGGCCGGCTTGACTCAATGTTTCTGAGGTCCTCTTATACCTACATGCACAATGCAAAAATATATATATTGTATTTATATTCATATATATAATCCGATGAGATGCATAGCTGTTCTGAATTTCTTTTCTTCTAATAAGAATAATGAAAACAAATAACAACTAATTAATTAAACATTAAGATATAACGATCTTTGTTCTTTTCAGATTGAGAGAAGAAGGATAAAATATGGAACAGGATGCAGGGTGTATGATGCAGTGACAGATGGAGCTGTTCCTCTAAAGCAGCAGAAGCCCACAGGGCACAGGTGGCTGTAGGGCACATACGCTGTGGATGTAGTGACTTCCTGCCAGCTCCTGCTCAGGTTCTGCTTCAGTTCGTTGAGTGGAGTGATACCCAGCTTCCGCTTGATCTCAGCCAAATGTCTCTCCTTAGAAGCCAGCACTTGTGTAAGAGTCTGGATTTCCTCCTCAACCTGCAGAATGCACCAATCAACAGCTTACATCACATTTTGACTAGGGGGTGCAGGATTATAATTATTCAGCATCAAGTTTTCTGTGCTTCCCTACTCATCTGATATCAGTGAAGGGCAGGGATTTCTTCAGGCATGACTACATTAAAATAGCTGATGTGTAAACATGCTTCCTGTCAGTTATCAGTAGTCTTGTTCCGTCCTGCAGAGTTGGTAAGATTAATTACTTGATAATTCTAGCAAGAAAGAGGCCTTTATATAAAATGTGTCCTGCTATTCTTAATTTATTCATTAAACACGGTATGAAGGTTAAAGCCCATGTTGCTGGTAAAACCACACCTGGTGCCGATTCGTGCTACCTTGTTGAAAAATGCTACTGTAGCACTCATCTGTAGCAGAGAATAAACCTAATCCTGGTTCTAAAGCTAACCTTATCTCTACAAATTAGGCTTGATGTCAACCCTAAAATTAAAAAATAAACCTGTCTCACCCAACTGCTAAATAACATATGTTGACAGGTAGCACAAAAAAGTTGGCACGGCGGCATAGTGGTTTGCATGTTCACCTCACAGCAAGGAGGAACAGGGATCGGGCAATTCTGTGTGGAGTTTGCTTTTTCTTACTGTGCTTGTGTGGGTTTTCTCCAGGTACTCTGGTTTCCTCCCACAGTCCAACGACAGGCGTTTTAGGCTAATCGGATACTCCTGATTGTCCCTAGGCTCAATGCCAAGTGGCACCTCTAAAGTTACACAGTCTACAGGCTCTCTGTTGAAGAGATAAAACTACGATTAAGATTGCACACAAATAAACAACACTAGCAGTGTGGAAACCTCAGTCTGGAATGAAAATAACTCATCATTTACATGTACCATCATCAGCTACTATGTTGTAACACGTGGTGTAACTTTTCCTAGGTAAATAACACTTACCCCTTGAAGGTCAACTAACCATTTGAGGGTATTCTAAATGCAAAGGTGCTGGGACACAGCATTATCATGGCTAATGAATTGGCAAAACCTGGTAAGTCTCAAAACGAGTCAAACTCAACTTTAAGCTAAATCAGACTTACAAGGTTTTTCAAGCACAGGACTGAACTTTATTGTAGGTTTGATTTTGGTTTGGAAGTTTGGAAATTTTGGTTTGCTTACCCCATGCTAAAGAGCAGATTTTCTCAGCTTACACCTATTGCCAAACCTAAACTACTTCTCTCATTAAAGGATCTGGACCGAGTCAGTCATGCGTTGAGTTCCTCCCACCTGGACTACTGTAATTCCCTCTACAGACATTCCTCAATCCTCCCAGTCACGCCTCCAGCTTGTGCAAAATGCTGCTGCAAGAAAAACTTTTCACTCATACCACCCCTGCACTGGTCTCACTGCACTGGCTTCCTGTTACATTTAAGATATATATTTTTATTTCTTTTTAAAGCCATACACACTTCTGCATTTTTCATAGATTTCCAAAATGTACTAGCAAGCTACAGGCTAGCATTACTTTTCTTTTTTGCAAACATACATAACCAATACTGGAGCTGTGGATAAATCAAATAATGAAAATAAGTTGTGGGACTGACCTGTGTACAAAGTACATTATTTGCCCTAGAATACCCATAATGCACTGTTTTGTTTGCTTTTATTTGAACATATCTTCACTGAGGAAGATAGTGATGTTTCCTCAGAAATTCTGCTTCCTGTATCAGTAGCTTGGTTGCAGTGATTCAGTTACCATTTCTAAAACTACATGTGTCTAAATTTTAACTCGAGTACAGACCTGATCTCAGGCTTTAAAATTACATTATACTCTCTCAATTACTTATAACTAGGTCAACAAGAAAGACTGACAGTGAGCGAGGCTATCAGTGTGACCTTGGAAAAGGCAGACTGCATCCCGTAACGGCAATCATTAGGCAGTCGTCTCTTCTCAAACCCAGTGCTCCATCCCGAGCTCACTAAAAACACAATGAATACTAAGTAGCACAGAGGTGCATGTTCAAGACAGCTGACCTTCACCAGTTCATTATGTAGCTCCTCTTGTTCCTCCTCAGTAAGGGTTGTGCCAGAGGGGGGCTGCACATTGCTCGCTGCATCTTCTCCCACTTCAGGGACGGTGTCTGGTCTTTCAGTTACTGCAGACACACATTATATCTTTATCTATATTATAATATTTATCAGTTAAATATTAGTTAAAGAAAAAAATTTGCATAACTTTGTTTCATAGTAGCTCTGTTTTATCTATTTGCCATTCAGGTTTGCTCAGTATATCAAACTCCAAAGGATTTACATCTAAAAGACACACAAGAGTCATGTTCAATTTACTCAAATCGGGTTAACAGCAGCAGACAACAGCCATCCTTAACAACAAAGATCCCCACCCAAAGTTTATTTTAAGAGCAGCTCCAATTTTACTTTTTATTTTAATTTAATTTAATACTTGTAATTTTACACAGTTAAAATTAATTTGTGTAAAATCTGAAACTTGTGGACTAACACATTATTCATTCGTCTTTTGTTATTTAAAAAGAAACAGGGTAGATCAGATAAGCCTTTAATTCTTTTGTTTAACTGTAGCCTATGTCTTGGGAAATAACTTTTCAACTAATGAAACAAGTCTTGTAACTTTTAAATAAATAAATATCAGTTTTGTCATTTATAAAAACTCAGACAAGTCATTGTCTTTCTATCGGTGGACTCACTCACTTGTCTAACTGTTAATCCTACTAGGGTTATTGAGAGGCTCACCCAACACTGGTAGATGGTGTGGTACACCCTGAACTGTTCACCAGACACATTGTAGGGCCAGCACTCACATCTAAGGGCAATTTGGAAAAGGCAAGTAGCCTAATGTGCATGCCTTTGGATTGTTGGGAGGAAACCGTAGAGTACCCGGAGGACACTCACGCAAGCAGCAGGAGAATATGTAAACTCCACAAAAAAAACGGCTGAGACCGGGAATCGAACCCAAGCCTTCTTGCTGTGAGGCTGTTGTGCTAACCACTATGCCACCGTACCGCCCCAATAGGTGGAGTGGACTCTGCATATCTAGCAGATAAAAAAAAAAGTTTTGAGCACAGAAATATTGAAAATAATAAAATATACCAGTTCTCACAGCTCTCTTCGATATACAGCACCAGACACAGATTGGTCATGGGCGGGCACAAGATTAAGTAATTGGCCTTCATATGATTGACAGTTAGTCACTGTACAACAAGTTCAGAATTCTACTTGGACATATGGCATGTTTCCCACACATATGACCCCCATTGGACATTACAGAACATTACCTGACTTACAGAACATCACTGTTTTAACCTTGTTAACTTGGTTTTTTTGTTTGTTTGTTTGGTTTTTTTTAAAAATATGTAGCTAAAAAAAACACTGTTACAGACTGCTGTACATTAGAAATGAGGCCTGAGTCCAAGTATCAAAGTAAAATGTTTTACTAATTCTAAGCTATTTCAAAGAAGCATTTATTCCACAGATTCTTTGTTTCAAAGGTATTAACATTAATATACTTGCATTGATTATGCATAAAAACATAACATTAATGTACATTTTAAAAAGCTGTAACCTTTGACCCCTTTTGAGGATGACACCATAAGGTATGGTTATAGATCACTTCAGAATGCACCGCAGCCTACAGCTCGGTCTCCTTCAAGATGCCTTTCAGCGAACAGAGCTCGTGTCTGAGAGTGTGGTTGGATGGTAGCGCTGAGAGCTGATTACAGAAAGAAACAGACAGACAATCCAAGGTTCCCACCTTAACCTCCCACCACATTCCACCGATCCCACTTCATAAGCAAACTCTACCTCCCATTCCTGAAGTGTGAGAAAAACAGGGAGGGGGAGCGTGAAGTATAAACAGATATCACTCACACTGCATGTTGAGAATAATTCATCAAACATCTTGGTAAAACCAGGGGTTTTACTTCTCTGTCCATTACTCCGTCATTTTTTGTTGTTGTTTTTAGCACCTGGTATGGCCGTTGTAGCTCCTCAGCCTCAAGGTTACACATATTGTATATTTTGAGATGATTTTTACCTCTGCCAAGGAGGTCATGTTTTACCCATATCTGACCACAGCTGGTGCTTTGGACTTTGTTCAATTTTGGAGGTGATCCACATGAAATTCTTGGTCCAGGAATTTTTCTAAGGATTCTTTAACATTGTAAGATAGATAGCTTTTTGACATTTTGGTTTACATAAGGGCTTCTAGGCTTGGCTGAGGTTTGCACTCTCAAGGTGCTCACTTTTGTTGTTTTATGATGGTGGTGCGACTATAGCCTTCCTGTCAGCTCGAACCAATCTGGCAATTCATCTCGGACCTCTTTAATGCATTTCCACATGCAAGTACTGCCAATGGCAACATGCAACTTTCTTTTGGTGCAATTCTGTGTAAACTCTAGAGAATGTTGGGTGTGAAAATCCCAGACGATCAGCAGTTTTTGAAATACTCCCCATCCAGCCCAGCTGGCACCTTCAACCATGCTGAGAGATCCCGTTTTTCTGAAAAACACTGCACGAAAGAGGAGTGTTCCTAATTAAGTAACTGCTGTAAGTAAATGTTTAATACTATATACAGTACATTGTACATTAGTATATACAACATGGGAATGGTATGCTATGATTAGTTTAATATCTTGAGATTTATACAGAAATTATTCCATTAACCCTCAATTGCTCAGTTGTATATAGATAAACGTAAGTTGCTCTGGATAAGGGCGTCGGCCAAATGTGGTAAGTGTAAATGCAACATGTAGAATATCGTGCAGCCCCCACCAACCAAACAAAGCAGGCATGTGCCCGCTCTGTGACACATAATTCTGTCACACGCATCTGTCACAAACTGCTGCACATGTGCTTTTCGGGGCGGCCTAACACACTTCCTTGCACGCATGAGCTAACAGACAACTCTGACTTAGGTGATGGGGTAAGTGATCAGCAGATGAGCTTATGCCATCCCTCTCTCCCATGAGAGCTCAGCTCCCATGAGTGGCCGCGCATGGCTGCATAAATCAACCTGGATTTGAACCAGCGATCTCCTGGATGATGGCAGCACACCTTGTCAATGTGCCTGTCAGGAGCCTCTTTTTTTCTTCAAAATTTGAATTATTTTCTAAACATCACGAAGTGCGTGAGTGTGAGCTTGCGTGAAATGATGGGGCAGCTGCGTGATCATTGTTATGCTTATTATTTTAGTTTGCTTTTGTTTCTGCGTACCATATACTAAAACTTTGAATGAGTTTAAAAGGATGCCGTATGGAGCGCACTTCTCGTGAACTTCTTCTCCAACTGTCATGCATAAAATATAGACAGTAACCATAAACTATAAACATCTTGATTTACTTTGCTTTTCTAATGTTCCTGTTTAGTATACCAAAACAGTTATTTACCTCAGGCTCGGTGGATATCATTATATACTCTCGATTTGGTAACCTTTACCCAGACTAAGGTGAATAATTGTTCATTATAAGCCTATATTTCATGTCCTGTTACTTCTACTTCAACTTGCCCAAGAGTACAGCCAGATTCATAAGTATCTGGACAGTGACAATTTTCATAATGTCGCCTCTGCTCACCACCAATGGATTTGACGTGAAGCCATCAAAATTTGTGATTCAAGTGCAGACTTTCAGCTTTAAGTTAAGGAGTTTTCCAGAACGAGCCAAATAATAAACAATCATTGAGTCTTCACGCCTCCTCTCTGTCCCCATTTCAGCCTGAATTCCAGTCATGTTGACATTTGACTTAGGTCTAAAATATTAAAATGCTGTGTTTCCCCTGGCTGGCCCAAAAATAGGGTCAGTAGGTCACCTAAATTTCCCCTTGCGAGTATGTTATACACCAAATACCATGGATGAATTCATGTCAGAACTCAAGCATCCAAAAAAAAAGAAACTACACAATCGTGTTAGTATCTTTTCAAAATGACCCAAATCTTCAGACAGCTTCTTCTGCTCTGCTAGCTCTCATACAATCTTGTCAGTGTAGACTTTGGCTTGCTTCTCCCTACGCTATGTGTTGAGCAGATCAGTCTGTACTTCCTTAAGCTGGCTGTAGTCTATAGTGTTAGGCACCTGTGCCTGGAACACTATGCTATTATCCACAAATATCACATGACTCCAGTTTTACAAAGAATAAAAAACACTTACCGGTGAAAAGAGATTTCCTTGATACCGTCTGCATGGCTTTCACAGCCAACAGCACCACAAAAACCAACCATTTAACACAGGAATAAGACGAATCCACAACATAAACCAAACACCTCATAGGTTTTTTTTATTCTTTGCCATGACCAGAAGTTGAAGCCAGTTATCCAGGAGAGAGGCGGCGGTACACCCAGTGTAGGTTGTTCTCCAAGTCATAGGCCCAAAGGAAGTTAACCAATAGAGTATAGTGTTGCAACTGGCCACACACTATTGCACATTCTCATTGGCTGATTCTGCAAGTCACTAATAAATCCGAAGCACCTGCTGCTGGCGCCGTAGGTCAATGTCACGTAAACATAATAACTAGCTGGCAAGTGACAACTGATCACAAACCTAAGAAATCGGTCAGGTTTTTTTTTTTTCTCACATGCCTAAAAAATACTTCTGGGTCGGCGTGATTTTGCTGGGTGGGACGGGTTAGGGGAAACACCCCTCATTTTAAAGCTTTATTACGGGTAGCATAAAACACGTCTACAAATCTCCCGATACACTCTTCCCTTCCACAGGGTTACTACTGTCACTGTACTGGATGTAAAGTGGGAAAACACACCAGAATACATTAAACACGTCTGAGCCATTGAGGAAATTACTGCAAAACAATTCAAATCATAACCTTTCGTTGCTGCAAATCTAGAACTGGTGTTTTAGATAAATCTCACTTCACAACGGTCGTTAGATGATTGACTAATAAAAATGCTTCAAACAATTAAATGCACCACATCCATTTAGTGGCACAAGTAATGACCTCTTGCACTCTGATTAATCATGTAAATCCTGTTGTAATTCTGTTAACTGCCAACACTGCACTAGATTTCACTAATTAGCATTTAAATTAAAATCCTTTCACCAGACTGTGCAAGTTAATCAGGATGGTGGGTGATATCAATTCAGATCAAAAAGGATTTCCAGTAAATGTCTCACATGGCTTTAAAAATGGCTTTAAAATGCAGTTTAACAGTCTTGCTCAATCCAGACTTTTGCAGCACCATGAAGTAACCAGCTGGCTGTCATGTGGGTCTGACAGGAACTGCCAGCTTCAGAGCGTTGCAACATGTTTCTTCTGCAGTAGTCACACTTATTTTCTTATTAAGTTGGTGATATATGTACCAGACGTTTAGTAACCTCTGGGTCACACACACAGTCATGGGGGAGATGAGTACACCCCAACATATTTTTTCTAGCATATTTTTACACGTGCAAAGCTTTCACCCTCTTTAATACAGTGGCTGCAGACCATGGCATGATGATACCAGACAGTTCAACAAGCAAGAACACCAGACCCAAATTGTCAAATGTCAGGCCGAATAAGACAGGTTACACTTGCAGGAAGTTCTAATCAGTGGCACCTAATGTGGGACACCTGATTCAAATTTCACGGACTTGAAGGTAGGATTAACGTGAGGCAGTACTTCCTTGTTGGATTACATCACCTTTATCTGTTCGCACCATATTACAGAGTAAGAATTCAACAATATTATACTTCAACAATACTATGTATATACGTCTCAATGCCAGGAGAGAATCTGACCCACATAGCCATTCACACCTGGCATTATGAGTGCGTTCCCTAGGTCATTTCCGCTGGAGAAAGTGTTAGACATTTATCCTACTGTACATAATCATAAACAGACTGTATCAAACTCCTCACTCATGCTGTCTGCTAACAAAACTTGGAAGAAAAAACAAAACATACAAAAAAAAACTGCATACTTCCTTATTGCCCACTCAGAGTTTAAACTGGTGATACTGTTAACCTGGGTCCTAAAGAGCCAGTATCATAATATATTCACTGATAGTGGCTTCAAAGCACTTAAGTCACTCTGAATAAGCGTGTTTGCCAAATGCCATAAAGGCAAATGTAACAAATGTAAATTAACAGCAGACTGATGACAATAGAAGCTACAAAACGCAGTTTGGCTGTTTCAGACACACTACCCTGTAGGACCATGCTATGGGTGTGTATTAGAAGTGGAGCAGAGTTATACGCAAAGCAAAATTTTCCAGTCTGGTGAGGACTGTATATTACTTCAGCTCGGGAAATGATGCAACTGATCAGTTGGTCTTTCCTTGCTGTCCACATTGAAGCACATTCACAGGGGTAGACATTAATGAAGTACATTTACTTGAGTATTGTACCTAAATACGTTCAAAAACCTTTATTTTTTGCTGTTTACTTTTTCAAACATTTTAACACAAATCTGTAATTTCTTTACATTTTTAAACCAAACTTATTGTAGAATTAATGCCTTTGAGGGCAATTAGACTATTTGTATTTTATCTTCCATGATTGCATAGCAAATCCAGGGAAAATAAATAAATACATCTGAGTGAGAGAGAGAGAGAGAGAGAGGGAGAGAGAGAGAGAGAGAGAGAGAGAGAGAGAGAGAGAGCAAGATTTGTAGCCATGTGCATCCCAGACCCCCTCCAAATGTGGATGGAGTGATTGTATTGCAAGATTGTTTATACCGGATTAAACTGAACCATTACAGATGATCTGTATTGGTTCCGTCGGGATCTGGTCACCTAGGACGCATGTTAACGACGGGTGTGAACAGGGCCTTAGGAATGTAATCAACCATTCTCTCTGGCTAGAAGTGATGATATACTCCTTTCTCTTGCCAATCACAGTGACACCAGCCAATCAAGGACACTTATGTGCATTCAGAAGGACATATCACTTCAGAAAAGCCTGTCACACCCAAGTCTATAAAAATAATGTCATATGACAAAGTGTCAGGATATTGTGTGCATACATACAAGTGTGCAGTCGAATAAAACAGATCCCAACAATGAACACTGTTAACCTCTTTATTTTACTGAGAAGGTGTCAGTGATGGTGTCTGGTCTGGAAACTTAAAAATAGTTCTGCACTTTTATTGGCAGGGGAAAAAAAAAAAAAGATCGGTCTGGTCTGGAGCCAAGAAGCAGATATTTTATTGAATTAGTCTCACAAGGCCAGACGTTTAGTATTCACTAGCGAGTCTGATACTTTTCAAATTACATTATGTGGCCAAGATCCATCTTTCACACAATCCAATTGACACGGCAGATGACCAATCATAGATCTCTTTATGCAGCCTGTTCATAAACTCAGTACATTATCTTGCAAATTAAAATATTAAGTTATCGTATTTACTCACCACAAACGCTGCACAAAAAACTTGTTAACTTTTACCTTTGAACTCCATTCAGCTTCTTTAATCCAATGACTACATCCAGCCCCAAAAGCTCAGACAGCAAATCAGATTTCAATCTTCATGATTTTGAAACTCGTAGCCAGAAAAGTACGTAAGCTCTCAGATGCTCCTGGAAACACAAGCATGGCCTGTGCACTCCAAAACACCAACACCTGAGAAGAACCTCGAACTGAATCATGAACAATGGGAGTTGCTTTTTAGATTATTTCTGAAAGAATAAACAAACAGCTGTTTGGGGGGTTTGAAGAAATTAAGCTAGACTTCAAATGCTACAAAAATCTGTCTTGCTTGTAATCATCCTACATTATATCAACATTTTCTGTTGTGTTCTGATGATTTGAGTCTATCTTTACACAGTCAACTCCAGAGTTACGGACACCCTGAAAAGGTTATGTTTAAAAATATTTTACAAATAAACTTTTAAAAAAGATATTTTATAATTGCTTCAATTTAATGTCACAAAAAATATCATTCGCTGAATAGTTTCATCCTACTATTAGGGTCGCAGGAGACTGGAGCCTATTTCAGCCTTCTCTGAACCTGTCCATCAGAGGGCCAACATGCACACACACAAAACCATTCATACTTCCACCTAGGGGAAATTTGGAATAGTCAATTAGCCTAATTTATTTATTGTCTTTGGACAAATTCAAATTCAAATTTTATTCGTCACGTACAAATTATACACAGTACAATATGCAGTGAAATGCTTAGTATGACTGTCCAAAATGTAAAGAACATGAACACTCCACAAAGAAACGACCACGCCAAGCATGGGACTTGAACCCAGGACCTTCTGGCTGTGAGGCTCTTGTGCTAACCACTATGCCGCCATACCACCCCTATAGGCAGAGTAGACTATGCATATCTAGCATACAAAAAACAGTTTGGGAGGAAACCGACAAAGCATGGGAAGAACATGCAAACTCCACACAGAAACTCCCTTGCCAAGCCAGGACCCAAACCAAGTTCTCACTAGTGAGTCTTTTAAATGGTGCCCTCTTTTGGGTTAAGAAATATAATTTTCTGAGTACACTTCTAGGGCAACACCCTGACGCAGTGGTAAGCAAACCTGCCTCACAGCAAGAAGGTCCTGGGTTAAAGCGTTTCTGTGTGGAGTTTGCATGATCTCCTGGTTTCCTTCCACAGTCAAAGACATGCACATTAGCCTAACTGGCAGTTTCAAATTGCCTATAGGTGCGAGAGTGTTGGCCCTGTGATGGTCTGGCGAGCTCTTCAGGGTAAACCTCTGTTTTTCAGTGTCAGCTGAGGTAGGCACCACCTACCAACAAGCCTAGTAAATATACATGTACAGTGTATATATGTAAAATATGTGTACAGTGGGATAAATACAGAATAAATAGAGAATATTTCCTTTAAGTACTCTGTATTTATCCCACTGTACATACATTTTCAACTTCTTTTAGCTTATATTTTTATCTTTTTTATTTAGTTTTTATTTTTTACTTTAAATTTGATCTAATGTTACTCATGTGTAATATTGAGGGGGCCCCAAAAATTTAATTTCCGGAAGTGATGTTCCATTATTAGGTGTATATGACAATAACACTTGAAACTTAAAAATTTGAAACTCGTAGTAGGATTAACCAGTTCAGTAAATGATGCTAAAGAATCCAATTACCGTAAAGAGGTTCAACACAGTGTGGTATATCTCAGCGTTCTTAATACCAATGCTACATGTTGAATGCCGTGATGACGCAGTCAGCAGTCATGTATAATTTACTCAGGTTGCCTCTGCATGGCAAAGCCCATGAGCCCGTGAGTGAAGCCGGCTTTAAAAGGCGACAAATAAAAGTAGTAGATCAAAACTAAAAGACAACTTGTTGCACTCCATGAGATCCATCCTGGAGATCTCTGGATTAAGACTGCTCACTTTGATATTGCATCAGTAATTCGCAGGGGGCTTCAACTTTATATGATAAACAGGCCAAAACAGTATTGATGGGGTGCTCCCGGGTTAGCTTTCTGCAGAACATCATTTGAGACAGCAAGCAAAACTGCAAAACCAAGGACTCGTAAAAGGCTTAACAAGCATGGTTATCTTCTACTGGACTCTGCTTCATGCCCTTCCCCCTGTTTCTTGGCTTTTAAGATAAATGAGTATCCACTTGTCGGCTGGTCATGTGACCCTGTGGGGGTGTAATCTACCATGGCCCAGATTACAACTCTAATCCATGTCAAACTGCCTGTTCACTACATGAAGCTGTGTGCTGCCATCTGCACTTGAAACCAAAGATGTGGTCAGATCAATGAAATGTCAAAATATGTCCGAAAACAACGTTCATGTAGAAGAATTAATTATCTCCTTGTTTGGTTTCCACAAAACAAAACTGACTGGGCTAAAAGTGCTATCTTATATACAGCAATTAATATTGTTGAGCATGGAGGCTCACGGCTGATGCAACAGAAGAGGAGATTGCAAGTTTGAATCCTGACAATGTTACAGCCATCTGTAGCCAGGGGTCTTAGAGACAAACTTGGCCATGTTCTCTGGGTAAGAGGGACGGTTATATTCTCCCTCCCCTGCCAAAAACACACTAGCCAATTGCAGGCTTTGGTCTGCGAGCTCGAGTGTGTTCAGAAGAGGGCAGATTTCCTCCACGTTGCTCCGGGTGTGTGACGCTGCTCTGTGACACAAAATGAGAAGCATGAATCATTCTACCACAGAAAAAGAACATTTTAAAGAAATCACTGGAAGCCCAATACTGCCATGACAGTCATGTCCTTCTGACCGCATTTGCTTTAACTTTATGATATCCTGCATTTCTATATTAAAGTCATTATGAACTAAATAAATCAGATTGTTTTTATTACCTGTGCTCCCTGTTAAGTGCATTAGATTTACTGTTTATTTATGTTGGTGCCACAAAGTTGAGGGTAGGGATGTGAATCGAACAACAACTCATGATTCAATTCAACGTTTGATTCATAACCATTACAAACAAAGGGAGCCAATTTCACAAGTAACTACATTCTTCTATAAGATAGGAACAACTCTTCTAGAAGAAAGAAAGAATCTATATTACTACACAACAATATTGCTCGTTCAGGGTTGGTTGGGAGTTTAGTGAAGTTGCTGCTCCGTTACTGAAGCTGCTCGGGGATTTGAAGTGTTCCCGAAATACTTGACTTTTATCTTGGATGTCATGTCAAGCTTACGGAGCCCCTAAAGGGACATGGAGAGAAAAAAAAAGTATGGTTGGAAGTGCTCGAAAAAACTTCGAATTCTTAAAAATGGATTCTTGAAAATTTTAATCGATTCAGAATCCTAATAAACAAGAATCGCGATTCAGACATGAATCGATTAGTTTCCGGCACCCCTAGTTGAGAGCACACAATTGTGCAGAATGTCTTCGCCTGCTGTTGGGTTCCAATTTCCCTTCACTAAAACTAAGAGGCTCAAACCTGTTTTAGTACCCCTGCGCACACAGTGAGCTCCATGAAGACATGCCTTGCCAAGGTTGAAATGGGTGGTAGAACTTGAGTCGCTTGCACAGAGCACTGACCTCGCCTCCACTGAGCATGTTTGGGAGGAACTAGAATGCTAATTGCCCCAGGTGTCCCCGCCTGACATCAGTGTATTTGAATGATCACAAATCCCTAGTCACACTCCAAAATCTAGAGGACAGCCTTCCCAGAAGAGAGAAATTTACTATAACAACAAAGAGGAACAAAACCTGGAGTCCAGCCATCAGGAAAACATACAAGTGTTATGGTCAGGTATCCATAAACTTCCCTATAGTGTATTTAGGCTTGCGCTGTTATAGACATTAATGAGCTGATTTCAATAAAATCAAAACTTAACACAAAACCAGCATATATTTATCTATCTATACATATATCTCTCACTCCATATATATATGGAGATATATACAGATAAAACTCGAAAATGCATGATTATACGTTTCAGAGTGCTGACATTTCTGTATTTAAAATGCTTTTTTATTGATTTAAATTTTCTAATTTAAGAAGAAGAATCTAAGCTGCAAACCATAATAATCAAAATAATAACAAAAAGAGCCACGAGTTGAATTACTGAAATAAATAAACTTTTGCACGATATTCTAATTTTTCGAGTTTCACCTGTGTGTGTGTGTGTGTGTATGTGTATATGTACAGTAATTCCCCTTTATATCGCGGTTCACCTATCGTGCCCCAGCTATATCGAGGACGCCATCTTGGACAGAACGGCGTAAGCATCCCACTTTGCTCCTTTCCTTGTGCATCGCTGTGCATTGTTAATTGCTTCGAGTGTTTTGTGTGAACTTATGTATTGTTTCAAGCCCTCTGATGCTGCACAAACACCCTTCATCTTCTAAGCCTTCTGGTATTGTGCCTATATGCCAGAGGAAGATCCTGACCATTCAGGAGAAGGAAAAACACCTTGATACGACTAAAGAAGGACAAAGTTACACCGCTGTGGCGTGACATTACTTACATTTTAAGGCTTAAACTAAAAGATGATTTTTGGGGTGGTCTTTGTACTTCACAGCTTTTCAGCTAT
>JBCNYG010000001.1:47717550-47733110 GCA_039654305.1 Porochilus rendahli | reverse complement strand
GATCTCATTATTTAAAACCATCATTATTAACATTTTTTGTTTTTTTTCCCCCTCTCACTTTTCAGTGTAACAACATAAAAAAAAAATTCTTTTTTTAGTTTTGACATTTATATAATAGGGTCCACCATGTTTTCAATACAGCACAACTGTACTGTTGGGAAATTGTTTGCCAATCTGAATATCATGACTTACATCCTTTATCAATAAACTGTCTTCAAGAGTCATATTTTAGTTAAAATTGCCTACCCTTAGTTTCTTCTTGTTTGTGCCTTTCTAAGTATATTTACTTTGTATTGTGACCCTTATTACTAACATTACTCCAGGACATGCACCTTACTTATATATATAAAATATCATACACACACACACACACACACACACACTTTTTAAGTAACCCAAGCATGCATGCATTCTGTGACTGAATGACTTAATGTTTCTGAACAAAATGTATTCCCGTGTGCACAAACAGAAAATATTTTAAGTTTTGATTAAATAAGGTTTATTTTTACAGAGTGTTGTTTGTTGTAAGAAGTAAGAACTACTGGTTTAACATTTAAATGGCAAATGAGGTAAAGAAAAATCATGATATATAACCAAAGTGCTGATGTTAGTAAAAAATGCCTGATTATTAATGCGGTGTGAACTTTCACCTCTTCCAGTGTTATTTACACAGTTAACTGTTTTTATGCAGAAGTTCTCAGGTTTAATCTTCCTGGTGAAAGACTTTTGAAACTTCCTTCCTTGGTACATTCAGTTAATCCCGCAGTTCCTCCTGTTCTCAAAAACACTCAAAAACACTGAACCCCGTTATAATTCTTCATTCTGACAGCTTCACCTGGAGAAATGGACACGTTTGATTAGCTAGCTGTGCCCATCTCCATGCTAGCTAAACGCAGCTAACTTCTGATAGGAAAAAAAACAAGCAACAACAGCTCCAGTCTTGTTTTTTAATCTTTTTTTTCGTGCAGGTTTGCAAACAAATCACTTCACACATTTATTTTTATCACTCACCTTGTTCGTATCCCTCCATGCTAGTGTGAACTGCCGGTGTAAGGTTAATATTTTCCCGTTCAAAATGTTTTTTCCCCACTCAGTAGCACTTTGGAGCAGTTTGAAGCTGTGACAAGCTACAGCTGATGCGCGTGCAAGAGAGGTAGGGTTCCGTTTGACGTCATCACGCACGGCACACACGCATACAATAATAATTACAATAAAAAATAAAATTATTAATATTAATAATAATAATGAAATTATAACAATAATGATGATGCTGACAATCATAATAATAATGAAAATAATAATAATGATGATGATAATAATAACAATAATGATAACAACAACAATAACAAAAACAACAACAATAATAATAACAATAATAATAATGATAATAATAATAATAACAATTATAATAATCATCAGAAAGAAAATATTTAGAAAAGTTAAATCCAAAAAAATGCATTATAACATTCTCAGAATTATTTATTCTAAGATTAGCCAACAGGATAAGCAAAATATTACATCATAAACTACATCAATTCTCATTAAAGTGTTATTTCAAAGCATACAGAATACAAATAAATCCTAAAATGTTCACTGATTCCCCCTAAAGCCTCATAGTTAAAGCAAATTTGAAATTTAAGGATCTGAAATTGCAGCATAAGTTGAAGTCTGAGTCAATACAACATACACACTCAGGGAAAAAAATTACAAAACTGAAGCTGGGAAATAATACTTTTTAACAATGTATCTTTCAAATGTAAATTTAAAAAAAACTAGCTACAGTCTAATTATGTATCTCAAATCACTTTAAAGATATAGTATATTCACAGTTGCATGTAAAAGTGGATAGTACATATGGAATATACAACTGAATATTTTTAACTATAGGTCCAGTGGCGAAGGAAAAAAACTTTGAATGTAGGTCAAATAAATCAATAAAAAATAAATAAATGCATTACTTATCATTGTTTTGCCATATTTCTAGGACATATAGTATTTGCTGATAAATTGTTTATGGTCTTGGTTTCCTGAACTTTCCAGTTGATTATGTTAGGGAGCAATAGGTGACGTAATAGTATGAACTGAGAACAACAGGCATTGTTAAAGTCAGCAAAGACTTGGATGTATATTTTCATGCTTTTTAATTATTAAGATGAAATAAACCATGCACCTTTGCTGTAATCTTCTGAAGTTCCCCATTCCTTGAAAAGCAACACATTTGGATAATTTTTAAATGTAAAGTTAGTAAAAGAAAAAAAAAAGACAGGGCTTAATATGCAACAAATATGAGTTTTTGGGTGCCACAACTTTAACGAGAGAACTCTAAAGCTCCTTTTGTTAGTTGCATTGACCATCATTAACATAGTTTACCAGAAATAATTTTAATCCAGATATGCATTAACATAAAAAAGTTAGATTGGAAAACCTTTCTAAACCTTTCTTTAGGTTTACTACAAGGATCATCAAACATAATAATCTCAACTCACACATGACAGTCGTACACACATTGAAATCACAGATCATAAGATCAGACGATTATTAACTAAGAACGATGTCTTGCACACACAGCAGTTTGTTCATAACAAAATCAGTGACAAGAATCTGAACTTGACCTAAAAATTCCATGTGAACCAAAGGTTTAGTCAGAAATATGCTCCAAATCCTTTACATCGGACAAATGCAAATCTTTCAACTGCTCTAAATCTTTAACCTTTTGTCTGATCTGTAGCGAAAAACAGGTGAGCTGAAGGGTGTGGCTCTGAAACAGCAAAACACATTACAGTAAAAATATTAACCAATAGGTTATTAAAATAAAATAAAAAGATGGATAGCATGCATCTTGATATTATGCAGTAGGATATATCAGCAGAGGGCAAAATACAGGTGATATTTCAGCAGAACTTGGAATGATATTAATTTTATATAAATGCTTCACATTTACAGCATTTGGCAGATGCTCTTATCCAGAGCAACCTACAATTAACATTTTTATACCGCTGAGCAAGTTAGGGTTACGGGCCCTGCTCAAGGGCCCAACAGTGGTGATAGTGGAGTTTAACTACATAAAAAAACTGCCAAAGGGATCAGTAACCCATAGCCTTAATCACTAAGTTACAGCTGTCCTTCACACATGTGACACACATGACATTGCATGATATAACAATATAACAAAACATAAAATAACATGATATAAAATCATCATTCATTTTCTAAGACACTTAATCCTTATTAGGGTCGCGGGGAGGCTTGTGCCCATCCTGGCCGACTCTGTGCATGCAAGCATGGGGGGAACATGCAAACTCCACACAGAAACGCCCGAGCTATGCTAACCACTGCGCCACCGTTTATAATATAATATAATATAATGTAATATAGTTTAATAAAATACAATACGTATAATATTGAGGGAATTCAATTTTTCACTTGATCCACTCTTTTATACTGGTATTGGCTGACGGCTGATGCTGATACTGGGCTACAGATTGATCTGATCTGTCCCTAGTTCATTTCCCACATAACTCCCCCTCCACTCCATATGATTCAATTATTTTCATAAAAATTTCATACCACGTGTGAATAAACATGATAACCCATGTTCATGTTAGAGCAGTACCAATAATATCAGTAGTAGTAGTGGTGGTAGCTGTAGTATTAACAGTAATAACGTTGTAATGACAACATAGTATTGATCCAACATGCACAGAATAGTGCAACTCATAGCAGAGTCTTTTGAAGGAAGCACAGCTGGGTAATTTCTCTTCTTCACACTGCCTCAAATTCCCCAAACAGGCGACAGAAAAGCGGAAAATCCTCCAGAGACCACGGCCCTCATTAGTAACGTGACAGCGGGGCGGCACCGACCTGACGGTGAAGAGAAAAGGGAAAGAAAGAAAGGACGCCACCCACTGGGCCACCAGATCCTCCAGATACACATGCCAAAAAAAAAAAAAAATTACACACCTGACATGTCATATAGTAGGGGAAAGAACCCAAAGCTAATAAACACATATATATGATTTAAAGTTGTATGTAAATGACGAAATGAAAAATGAAATGAAAAATGAAAAAATTAATTTGTTTATTAAAACAAATTCTAGATTTAAATAAATAAATAAAGAATCGACTACGTAATAATTAATTAAATGAATTGATTAATTAATAAATATTAGAATCCATAAATGTATTTAAATATTTTATGATTATTATAGCCCATTTGTAAACACTTTCCTTCGAGCGCTACTTACATCCATTAAAAAATGAATAAACATCTTAGATGTAGAAATGATTCACATTTGTTTTAATTTTTGTTTAATTTCTGTATATAATCTTGTAACACTTCGGGCTACAGGTAACTTCTATAATCTGGTGTATTTAGATGTTCGGCTGTTGTATATTCATTCGTTCTGAAATAGCAGAAGCGCCTCGTCCCTGTCGCACCTGGAAATACGCACCTATATAAACACGTCACTGTTCTTGTTCTGTGTACCTGCGCTTTTGTGTTTCTCTTTAAAAACAAGAACGGTGCGTCTGTTTTTAATGCCAGTCCCTCAAAAAGTCCGCTTAACATGAGGAATGAAAGCCAGACAAGGACTTACAGGTTCAAGACAAGCAAATCCTGAGATGAAAAGCATGCGGAAAATGGGTGCAGTCACCGACACAAAAGATCCCTTGCTGTTGGTTAGTCACCCCCCATCTTCCTTTAAAGCGAGCCCCCCCGACCCCCCTCACTCCAGCCGAGATGCATTGTGGGGAAAGTCGTTGCCATTCGACCTCTGCAGGGCCTGCGCGGACGCAGCCAGAACCCTGAAATTCATTATGCCTTTAAAACCCCTATTTATTTCCGCATAACCTACATACTCTCGCCAGGAGGCCAAAGCGAGAAAAACACGATCGTTTCGATGCGGGGTATTTATTTCTAAACGACAACACAATTAATCGGGAACGGTTAGTAGAGAGGATTCTTTAAGCAGAAGGAATAGATTGTAATTTATTGAGAAAAACATGTCTGGAGAGCGAAACCGCAGGTCGCTGGCGTTCCGAGGAGGTGGATCAGCCGCGACCGGCTCCAGTGGCGTCCGAGGCAGCAACGGCGACAGCTGCGAGGCCCAGGCCTGGACCGACAGACACTTGAACGGCAACAGGCCGGATCAGGACGACGACGGGGATCTGGGGGCAAAAACAGGACCGTCGCCCGGGCAAGTGGAGGGCGGGGGATCCGTGAGCGATGGCACAGAGCCGGAGGCTGAGGAGGGAGAGGACCCGGAAGGGAGCAAGCGGACGGCCGTGAGAGACGCTGTCAACAACCGCGGCTGGACCGCCGTGACGCCCGCAGAAAGGGCCGAGACCAGCTGGACCGCCGGCAACGGAATGAACGGCGACGACGGAGCGGTGGGATCCGAGGACGAGAGAGGCTCGGCGTCGCGCGTCGTGGACGTCAGGAAGCCCTGGGTTGAGATGAGACCTCAGACGCTGCTTCTGAAACACTCGCTTTTCCAAGCCTCCTGGCTACAGGAGTTCCCGTGGCTGAAATTCTGTCAAGAGACGGGACTCATGTCTTGTTCGTGGTGTCACAACATCGCCACCAACAACAGCGACGAGCTGGTGAAAGGCAGCCGGAATTACAAGCGTGCCCTGCTGCTTAGACATCACCTGTCCTCGGAGCACGGCCGGAACGACCCGACCAAACAGGTAAGAGACAGACAGGGGTGTCACAGCCCGACTCCGAGTTTACCTGACGGGCGATAAATACATCACAACACCGCTTTCTGTCCAGGTGACTTTAAAACGAGACTTCATTATTATTCTCTTTTATACCCTGTAATGTTTATTGTGACTTTTTCCCTCTCCCGACAAATGTACAGCGTTAGCAGGCTAGCTGGTTAGCTAGCGTAGGTTAGCCAGTAGATGCTAGCTATGTTGCTAGGGGGGAAACTGGCTAATATGCCACTTAGCATGTAGGCTAACGAAGGTCCAGGCTGCTGGCTGAATGTGCTGCTTATCAGTGTTAACAGTGACAGTCACCGTTTCATTTTCGGCACTTTCGTTCTGTGTACCCATTAAAAGATTCACGTTTCACTTTTTTTTTTATTTTAGCTACACATTTTTAAAGAAATGTACCAACTGGCATTGTGGAATTAACTCTCTGCCTGTATGTGATGCCTTGTGATGTTTTGACTACTGTAAGAAACTAGATAGTGCATATCCAAGGGGAGGTCATCATAAATGTACACGATTCCCCAGTGTACATGATTAAAACCTGTCCTGGCTGTATTCATTGGGGCTCGGGTGGTCAGTACGTGCTCTCCATTTGACCAGTTTTGCTCCTCACTATGCACTCACTGCACTGTAATTATCAGCCCTTGTTCCTTGGCACTTAAGTTGATTTCTAGAGGTCATAATGCTAAGAGCTTGACCCAGCAGGCTTTGGGGAGCCACAGCCCAACCCATTCCTTCCCAACCCCCTCCTCGGCTGGGAAAAATGACCTCTGGCACATCCCTGTCTTCCACTTTCGGGCTTCTAAATCAGCCTTTGTGCCAGATGAGTGATCCAGATATCTGAATTACTGATATTCTGACTCGTATTCAACCAGCCTACATCAAAATCCCAGTGACACCGTCGGGTGCTTGATTCACAGAATCCGACGATAGGGTCATGGCGAGATGGCATTCAAATAAATTTATCTTATGACCTTGTGACCTAGTGGTCCTCCCCCCCCCAACTGTAAAGGGACAGGAGATCAATAAGCTCCCTGTGATCATCTTCAGAGCTCACGCGTGGACATGGTATAAGCCTTAATGCTTTGTGATGAATCTTTAATCCTTATCTCAATTAGGACAGTGTTCAGAAGAACAATCTATAAATGCACGTCATGTCTAATCGCATGACAGCGAAGGCCTTTTGTGTTCATTTTGTTAATAAAATCCCTAACGATAGCGTTAGTAGTATGCAGTATGTTAATTAGCTAATAGTGTACAGGATTCCCTAAATTTATATTCGTGACCTGTTTTTGAAGGCAGCAGTAGAAGGTCTTGCTGGTTGTTTTATTATGGGGGGGAGACTTTTTAGATTTATATCTGATGTGTGTATCAGAAGATAAAAATAGTTTTAATAATCTCATTCAGTCTATGAATGGTATGTTGGCATACCAATTAAGGGCATAAATACAGGGTAAATTATCATAGACAGATGTTTTTCTGTTAATATAAACCATACAAAAAGGATACAAACCCAAGTGACTTGCCTGAGACAATAGACTACATTTCTTTGCTTGTGCAGATGTGACTCTGTGAAGCAAGGGCCGTAACTCAGTTAACCAAATAGGGGGTATCTGGGTTGCTTCACTCTTGTGTCTGGACATTGTCCTCAAAGTTGCCATCCCTGGTTATACTGTCTACAGAGAAGACAGTGGCTCCACCCTTTCCCTGTCTGCCCCATGTGAAATGCAGGCTTGTGTGTATTGGGGGGGGAGAGAGAGAGAGAGGGAGAGGGAGAGGGAGAGAGGACTCTGTGGAATTCTCTATCGATGAGCTCTCCACATTGTTGGGAGGCCCAGAGCCTGGTGTTCTCCACCCACACCTTGGGTCAAGCACACTGCTACATTGTTCATGCATCTGCAAGAAGGGCTGGGTGAGGGGACCAAGCATTGGCCTCAGGGCTAGGCTGGCCTTGGGTGGGGTTTACACTAGGAAAAACAAAACTACTGTCCCTGTAATCTGGGGGACAGTGTTATTCCCCTGAGTCACCCCACGTTTATGCATGTATGCGATTGCTTTGCATACCTAGTGGTGAAGGATTACACTAAAGGGTTTCCAGGTTGGTTGAGCATGCTTGTTTAGAGTCAGAGCTGAAGGGAGTGTCGGACAACATTATGAGAAATCTGTATGCTAATTGAACAGCACGTCAGCAAAGGTGATATCAGTGGTGGTGGTTGCGATGTGTTCCGGTTCCACATCAAAACGAAAGTCTGAGGTGTGAAACCAGAACGTGAAAAACCACAGTGGGTTTCATGTCACTCTGTCAGAGCGTATTAGTTCAGGTTTACTTTAATACAATACTTTCAGTATTGTTTGATGACTCCTGACCAGTCTATTAAGACTGGGGTTTTTCCAGGCTTTCGCTTGTGTGGTCAGTATTTGTAAAATTATTGTACAAAGAAATTACAAAAAAAAACATGCCATTTCAGAATCTGACTACACCCACAGACTGATCTGAAAAATTAGTGTTGGGGCTCCTCCGTAAGCATCTGTTCTCCAGCTCGGTGTTAACACGTGGCACATCTGGAGAAAGGATGAGCAGTACTGGAGAGACTCAGTGAGTGAAATACAGAGAAGTGTATTTTGCGCCAGTGTTTCTTTTCCTCTCGATGATGATGGATATTGTTTCTGTCTCTGGTGAGGCACGGTGTCAGAGCTTCTCCCTGAAACAAACAGATGCTTGAGAAAAAGGAGGAAATAATAAAGAACAATAGGATACTGCAGGCCAACAGTCTTTCCAATGTATCTTCCCTTGTCTTTCACACAACCCTCTTTTCAACGAAACCCGTGCCCATCTGGTTCCTTTGGGTTTTCCATTCTGATCTTGAATAAATGCACCAGCGTCTGCTAAAATGGTCACCTCATAATAAAATAATTCTGCACGTATTGTGTGCAGTCTTTTGCAGTCCTTGTGGACGTACGGAGCACAAAGCCTCAGTGTACCGCACTACATCACTGAACAATAAGCCTGGAGGAAAGGGCTGGCATTGTGTGGAGAAATGGGGTTGCCCTCTATCTCCTCTGCCTGTACGCTGGCCTGCCACTGGAGCTACCGTAATAACCCCATCCACCCGGACAAGGGCTGCAGTGTGGAGGAGGCTTGGATGGCCTCCGCCCCGAGAAATGGATTTAATCTAAATTACTTGTGCAGAAAACACAGCTGTGTGGTAGGAAGAGGGGGGAAATTCTGGGCCTAAGTGGTATAAATGACTCTTTGGATTAGGACATCTGCTTTGCAATCCAGAAATGGAGCACACAAGTACTCCCTATAATAGGTACCAGTCTGTTCTACCTCTCTTTTTTTCTACCCAAGATGCAGAAGAGTTCTCAACCACTACTGAGTACAGGTGTAGACTCTCTTAGCTTTGCCCAGTGAGTGAAATGGTTTGCTTAGGGTGTGTCCTGTGATACAGTTTCTGTTTGAGTGGGGGGTTTTCAGAGTGATATATACAGTTCCCTTAGAGCTGCAGTTTGAGAGCTGGTTGAACCAGTTCTATCTTTGTGGTGGTGTCACCATATCCCAACCTCGTTGAGTTTACACTGTACAGTAACCCTGTTTGCCTTTTTTTCCCTGTTGTTGTTGTTGTGCCTTCACTAGGAACCCGAGAGGCTCGAGGACACAGAGGGCACTGAGGTGGAGGACTACAGAGGCAAACCTAATGAGAACTCCTACTGCTACCAGCTGCTCCAGGAGCTGGACAAGCAGCGCAAGAGTGGCATCCTGTGCGATGTGAGCATTGTGGTTTGCGGTCAGGTCTTCCGTGCGCACAAGAACATCTTGGTGGCAGGAAGCCGCTATTTCAAGACCCTCTACTGCTTGACCAACAGCGAGAACCTTGACCAGACCACAGTTACACACCTAGATGTCGCTGCCGTGCAGGGTTTCTCGGTCATCCTGGATTTCCTGTACTCAGGCAACTTACTGCTCACGAGCCAGAATGCCATTGAGGTGATGTCGGTTGCCAGCTACTTGCAGATGAGTGAGGTTGTGCAGTCGTGCCGTGCTTTTATCAAAGATGCTCTGAACATCAGCATCAAGCAGGAAGCACCTGACTCGGTGCTAGTAGACTACAACAAAAGGCGTGCTGTGCCCCAAGACGACAAGAAACCTGGCAATTTCTGGGCCACCAGCATCCTATCCAAGCTATCGATTAAAGCCAGCGGGCAGGTTAAGGAGGAGCCGAGTGACCCGGCTGTGCCAGCGCTGGGTACCTCAGCCTGGAGCGGAGAAAGCTCTGTGGAGTCCAGGGAAACGCAGACACAAGGGTCGGCGCCTGTATTCGTATGGAACGAGATGCCCCCAGGTGCTGGGGCTGCCATGAAGAGCGAGGAGCGCCACGAGCCAGGCAGTGGCAGGCGGAAAAAACAGATCGCTAAACGCTTTGTCTACAACATCCCACCTGAGCCAGAGGAGGGCTTCGATGAGGGCATGTTTATTCAGCCATCAGCATCCTACACCAGAGATGACTACTCTTATCTCTCAGATAAAACAGGTAAAACCACTTTGGCTCCAACCTTTTATGTGTAGTGAAAACTGCATTTATATTTCACCCTATAAGGTGTGAATAAATTATGCCTATTGGCTGCTGCCCAACCACATCAGAGTCACAACATCCCAATAAAATTAAACTCGCTGAACACTTTTTTTTTTTTGTGCATGTAATTGTTAGGCATCAGCATACGTTGGTGCATGTTGCCGATCAATGTGCCATTCTCACTGAAATGAAAGGCAACAGGTGTGTTTTTAACGGGTATCCAAAAGTCCATGTGAGCACAGCCTGCGGCTCAGGTTTATTTGAATAATGTGGTGGCTTTCTTCTGAGTCGTGACTATGCTAAATAGTTGTTACTATTCAGAGACCAGACGATGTAAAGGGTGTGATGCTTTCTGTTGTCCTTGACTCTTCTCAATCACCAGCAGCCCGGTATCCCTTTTCAGGATGTTTTACTACTACTAATGACAACGGCTAGGAAAAGCAATGCGTATGACCTTAGGCAAGAGGTCACACTGCATTTGGGAGCCAAATAGATTCCAGGTCACTAATGGCCTTTGAAAAAACCCTGTCATTGAAAACCATGATTTAAGTTCATGTAAAATAATACTTTTTTTAGAAACAGGTTAAATGGGAATACAGGAAAACGGGTTAAAGGGCTTAAATGATTTCCACTACATCCAATAGTGTTCGAGATCAGCTGCACCAAACTTATACAGATCAGCTTAGCAAACTGAAGTCGTTTTTTAAACCGACATGTCATTCCGTAAATGGCTGGCATCCTGAAGCAAAAATGTAGCTTTATAAACCAGCTACGTAACAAGCTATATCTTTAAATGGACAATTTTTTTTTAGCAATTAACAACTTTGTCATGTTGAATATCCTAGAGACGCCTCACCTTGGTAGCTGTCCATGGGTCTTTTATTTCCAAAGTGTTTCTCAAAAACAGGTACTAATGGGCACTAAAGTCATTTTCGTGTTTGGCTTCCATTACTTTGTCTGAAATCATATTCTTCCCCGTTAGTTTGTTTGGTGACAAGTAAATTAAGCTGTAATTAATGTTTCATGCTGACTGCTCTCATAAAAGTAAACTATTATAAAGACAGGTGTGTAGGAGGTTCGGGTGTGGTACAAACGTGGTTTCTGGTATTAACTTAAATAGGAATTATGGGATATTGTTGTACAGAGTAAAGTCAATGCCAATACTTGATGCTAACCCCAGAACTGCATGATCTGCATGAAATAACTTATTAATGTATGTGTATAAAGTGGGCTGGATACACTATTATCTACTATTATTATACTATTACTATTATCGGCTTATTAAAGAGTATTAGGGCAGTCATATCAGTGTCAACAGCAGGTTCAGATAAGGGGTTTCGTTTGCTCTGTAACTATCACAGTAGCATCGCACAAACAAGCAAGCTTAGAATGGTACACCATTTATAGCCTTACTAGCAAATGCTAGCTGGATAAAGCTAGCTCAAATAGGCTATACCAAAAGAAGGATTTTATTACCTGGAAGTGGACAGTTGACTTCACTTACTCGGTCATCTAAGAGCTTTTGAAAAGGAACTGTTTTCTCCTATGACTGATTAGTCTGTATAAAATTTAGCATGGAAAGAGCATTTTGGTCTTCAGAAATAAAATCTGATCCCACCTGTTACTTTATGGATAGTATTGAATGAAATGTGTAATTAGTTTACACACTTTTTTTAAGGATGGCTGTAATTAATTGACTACTGAGGCAATTTTAGTTTAAGAAACCAACCAATGTTGCATCATACTTTGATTACTGGATTAAGTACCATTCCCAAAAAATCTATATATATTCATGATTATTATACACTATATGGAAACAGTGTGTTTAATTGGTCTCCTATCTCCGAAAATTAAAAACTAAATTATTCCATGTGGATAATGCTTGGGCAGTTGGAGCAGGGTGGTGTCATCATTATCACATCATTATAAGAGCATAATATCTTGTTTTCATTTGAGTTTTTTGTGTGTTTGTGTAGTATATACTAAAGCACCTTTATGGAGCAGGTTTACTTCTATTTTCATATAATATATTCTAAACTGATGCTCGAAGCCCAGAGATCACCTGTAATAGTATGTAAAATATGTAAAAAGAAACTCTGAAATTTTTGTTTAGTTTGCTTTTTGCAATGTTTCTTTGGTATATACTAAAACTTTAAAAGAGACACTGTTACTCAGCTCTACGCCTGCTTGTGTATTCTCTAAGAGCTCCCCCACATCCATCATGGGTTAGAGAAATCCTAGAAAACATAGAAATCGTGTTTCAGTGTGCTTTTTTGATAACGTTCCCATGTAGTATATTCTAAAACAATTGTGCACCTCAGGCTTGGTGGATGATGAATTGAATAGTTCTAGTCTCAATTCTAGTTGAATTCTGAAGCATTCATGTTGTCTGCGGTGAATAATCGTGATTGTGTTTCACCTCATGTTGGGCTGGATGAGTTTGCTGTGCCTTTGATGTTCATGTCCTCAATGTCCTCACGTACTGAAACAAAAAAAGTGTGAGTCAGTGTAAACATACAGGTTGCATGCAGGAAGATCATGACAATATAGGTATCCATGAAGTGTAGTTAAAATACAGACTGATGGCATGGACCAGCCGTCTACATTCATAGACACAAAGGACCAGTATAGCAGCTGAGGTCACACCTGAGTTTACTTGTTAAATCATTTTGTCTTGTTCTCCAATTTAAAAGAAGTGATGTGAGCCTTCCAAACTCCTCATGTTACACATGGACATCTGCATGTTTTCATTATCAGGTGGTTTAGACTTACAGTTTCATAGTTTCAATCTGCTGAAATCTGTTTGGTAGTTTGCATTAGCCAGTAAAGCTGATGTTTTACTGTATAAGGCAAGTTAATGGCAATGATAACAGTTTACAGATATTAAGCTGCAAACCTGATATAAACTAGTGAATGACTGAATTAAATAAAACGGGGCACAAATACAAATCATACACTCTTCCTTTCACACACATCAAACAAGAGTCTAATCATACATATGAAATAAGAGTACCATGCCATGTATTTATGTGCAGATTAGTTATGTATTGCAGAGGAAAACACAGGATTGTCATGTAACTTTTGGCTACTTTTATAATTATAATGGCGTCATTATATTATATATATATATATTCTATTTTCTACAAAAAAAAGGTTAATCTTAATAGAAAAAGACATAAACTATGCATGTAAACATTAGAGTTGGGTTTCCATTCCTTTTAAAAAGGCCAGTGAGAATGCAACCATCAACATTCTGAAGCTGGTAGCCAGAAAACTGTGCACTATAAACCTGATGCGTCAAAGGACGCAGATAGAGCATCCAAGTTTCGCACCTCTGTGACACTCCATTTTCATTTGTGAGTTCTGCAAAATCTTCCACATTTCAGGGAAATGACTGGTTTGACATTGGAACAGTTCCCTGTTACTCGCTCTATGGATTACTAATAACTGTCACGGTTGCCGGCATTTTCCTGTTAATGGGGGCATCTCCAATATTGCCCAAGCACATTCTTAGACACACCCTTATAGTTATGCCCTGACCTTTGACTATGGCATCATGCCAGTCATGATCTTACATCAAGATTGCTTTTGTTTCTTGTCAGTGTAACTGGGTGTGTAGTATGCGCGGCCATGAACCATCTCTCCTTTTAATTAGAGGTCGAGTCGGTGAGTCTGTGTCCTTATTATGCTTGCTGCCTCTGCCTTACTGATATCACACAGACCTGTGTAATCTTCAGCCAGAGGAGCCGTCAAGCCTTAGACTCTGTTCAGCACACTGAAGCGTGAAAGGATATTACATATTAAAGTGGTATGGTATGAAAGTAAAGCTGGGATGCTTAAATGCTCTTAAATGCATTTAGGTTGTATTGCTCTTAGTACTATAAAGGCAATCTTTTATCCATAGCCTGAGCTGTGTGCTCGTTCCGAAACTTTCTAGACTCAGAGCTTTTTCCTTTTTACAGTCAGTTACTTAAAGGAATTCTCCCGTGTTTTTCTTATCCTTATGTCTACCCGTCACATCTGCAGCTTATAAGCGATTACCACAGTCAATAACTCTGTCACCTTTTACTTTGAAAAGAATGGAACAGGCAGCCTCTAAAAAGCTCCTTTATAACGCTAACCTGAGGGCAGTTGGGGAAAAAGTTTAAAATGCACAATCATATAATGTAAAGAAAGGTCTTTGAATGAGATGCATATGAAAGGAGGACTCACTGAAGCTGTTTGTCTTATTCTTGTGATGTATTTATTAGCACCTGGGTGGTAAGTTCATGCAAGACCACAGATTCTACTCTCAGTGAATGTGATCCACGGTAAAAGCATGTATTCTTAAGATTTATATCACAGCAGCACTCGAGTGCTGAATTCTGATTGGTCGTAAGGTTTTAATGTATTTAATATAATAGTTTGTTTTTTCCTGCATTGAAATTATGTCACAGGCTTATATCAATGTACTCAGTTTAATATTGTTTCCATAGTAACAACTCACTCATTGGGGATAGAGTATGGAATGATGGATAAGCCACAGTAAAAGGTTTAAGAGGGTTTAAGGGTTTATAGGCAGCACGGTGGTGTAGTGGTTAACATGTTCGCCTCACAGCAAGAAGGCCTGAGTTCCGTTCCTGGGCTCGGCTCAGGCGTTTCAGTGTGGAGTTTACGTGTGCTCCCTGTGTTTCCTCCGGGTACTCCCTGTGCTTACATGTGCTCCCTGTGTTTTCCTCCTACAGTCCAAAACCATGCACAGTAAGCTAATTGGCTGTTCCAAATTGCCCAGGGTGTAACATCCCCCACCCCGACGCCGCTCAGAGTTGGCTGAGATGGGCACCAGCCTCCAGTCGACCCCATTCAGGATTACGCGGCTTTGAAACTTAACAAATCTATTTTTTAACTCTTATTATTATTTAATGAATAAGCCGGGGGAAGGGGGTGGGGGGTGGGTGGGGTATGGTTAGGTGTTGGGTGTTCCTGCATGGGAGAGTCTTTAGGGTAAAGGAAGTTGCGCTTTGTGGTTTTTCTGCCAGATGACGAGATTTTTTTTGTCCTATTAACATAGACGGAGAGATAAAGAAATGGAGCCCCAAGCAGTTACATGAATTAACTTGTCCTCCTCACATTCCACAATGTTAAGTGTAACTATAAATGATTAAAACAATGATAAGCCTTTCTTCAACTAATAAATATACCCCATCTAACCTTAGTTTCTGCTGTGAGTTCATTCATTCATTTTCTGAACCGTTTATTCCTAATTAGGGTCGCAGGGAGGCTGGCGACTAT
>JBCNYG010000001.1:47706457-47717450 GCA_039654305.1 Porochilus rendahli | reverse complement strand
CTCCACACAGAAACGCCCGAGCTGGGAATCGAACCCAGGACCTTCTTGCTGTGAGGCGGACGTGCTTACCACTACGCCACCGTGCCGCCCTCCTGCTGTGAGTTTATTTATTTATTTATATGTAGTGTTCATATTTTGTACAGAACTGCACCTGGCTTTAGCCACCTGTTCTGAGTAATCATGGGCGGTACGATGGTGTAGTGGTTAACATGTCCGCCTCACAGGAAAAAGGTCCTGGTTCCTGTATGGAGTTTGTATGCTCTCCCTGTGCTTGTGTGGGTTTCCTTAGGGTATTGTGGTTACTTCTCACCGTCCAAAAACACGCACATTAGGCTAACTGGCTGCTCCAAATTGCCCCTAGGTTTGAGTGTGTGCGCGAATGGTTGTGAGTGTCTTGTAAGCTGTTCAGGGTATACTCCTTCATGTCAGCTGAAATGGGCTCCAGCCTCCCCATGACCACAGCAGGATTAAGCAGTTCAGCAAATGAGTGAGTGAATGAAAGGTAATTGCCCACACACTAGTGATGTGGTAAGAGATATGGTTAAAAAACTAAATAGTCAATGGTTATTAATGTTTTTTTATTGTGAATGAGCTTGCAGTTCTGTTTAAGAAACTGGAAGGAGAAATGGTAGCTCTGCCTTTCTTTGAGGTTTTGGCTCCATAGTGGACAGGGTAGGATTCGTTGTTGTAAATACTTGAACTCTGTTCAATAAGGGCTTCAGTTGAGTTGTTTGCAGCTGCTAGATGGCTAACACACACACATACACTCACTCACTCCCCCTTAGTCCTCCGAGGTGCAAAGCTGCCAGGGGTCATCCCGCCCCAATCCTCCCTAATGCAGAGCGCCCGTTGCTGCCTTTGCAAATATTGACCAGGCAGCACAAGCCCTTATAGTGGGATCTAATGGCTTACCTACAAGTCCCCTAAATGCTCCCTGAGAAGGTTGATCCACTGCCGGTGCTTCGGGCAATCATTTACACATTATACTCATACACTACCATGCCAAAGACACAGTCTGGAAGTCATGCATGTTCTTTAAGAGTTAGCCAAGTACTCATGACACATAAGATGCATTAAATAATGAGTTCAGGCAGAAGCAGTACCGGTAAGTGCATTTGTCCTCAAGGGCTTTGGGGTAGTGTACAGATGGAGCAATTACTGGGTGGAGACCACTCTGTTCTAGCCCTCTCCCACCACAGAGCTGGCTCTCCAACATGACCAGCGAAGAGAGCTGAGGAGATGCATTACAGATTCGAATGCTCTTTGAGGTTTTTTTTTTTTCCCTTTCCACTAGTAGGAGCGTTGTATAATTTCAAAAGCTAGTTTGATGATTAACTATGTCAAGTCATGCCTTAATGGCAAAGTCTGATTCTAGGTGTGTAGCTGACTAACTTGGTGTGGCAGGTTGAACTTTAATTTTAACACTGGTTAACAGTAAGGGAAGATGGGAGCCGTGTTGTTACCTTCAGCTCATATTTACTCCACCCACACGGTGGTGCTTGGGGTCCATTTAAAATTCCCAGGTGATCTGGCTCTTGTCAACCCCTTGGCAACCTGCTTGACGACTCTTGTGTTTGGGCCATTTTAGGTCAAACAAAGCTGGACTTTCCCTCATTATCCGTGTAACAGCAAAGATACTTGTGCTGTGCTTAACAAGTGTTTAAAACGAGCACCCCAATCCCAGTGGGGCGCAGGGGTGTACTATATGTTCTATAAGTGAGCTCCTAATTTGATTCTCCTGGTCTGTAAGTCCTGTTAGAAAGCCAGTTGAAAGATGTAGAACTTGTTCTTTATTTATTTGTTACTCAATCATTGTGAAGAATTGCATTATATTAATACAGTTATAGCTTCTGGAATAAAATCACCATAGCAACTGACGGTACTTCTCCAGGTTACCCAGCATCTCGGGAAGTAACACAGAAGAGTGCGTCTCTTTCCATCCTCCATAAGGATGATCTCTTGACATAATAAAATACCCCTGCCTCTCTCTAGCTGTCTCTTCATACAACACACAAAGAAACTGGAGCAAGTGCAGATGTGGAGGAGAAAATCCAGCCACTCCTTTCACCATTTAGCTGTTTGTCTACGCTGGAGGAACTGGTACAAAAACAAGCATCGCACTGATGATCTGTTTGTGTTTCTATCCTAGGTGAACCATCTGACAGCGCTTTAAATAAGCTCAAGTGTCCCCACTGTAACTACATAGCCAAGCATCGACGAACACTAAAACGACATCTGATCATCCACTCGGGCGTGCGCTCCTTCAGCTGCGACATCTGCGGCAAGCTCTTCACCCGCCGAGAACACGTCAAGAGACATTCCCTGGTGAGACCAAAACGCCTTTTCACTTATGCTATGTGTCTGTCTGATATTCTTCCCATTCTGACCCACCCTTACATTCATGTCCTCCACCACCACTAGCATCCTCTTCAGCCTATCACTTATCCAAACTCCTTTATCGAACCCTCATCCATATTTAACTGCATGTGTTTGTGGATTTTGTTTAGTTTCCATTAGAATTAGTGTTTAAAAGAAATACAGCAGTGGGAAGATGATGATAATAAAGCAGGCTTATTCACATTCAGAGATTTCTTCCTACTTGTTATCTTTTATTTAATATAATGAAATACAACAACTGGTTTTTTTTTAAAGATTTGAAAAGTTTTTTTTAAAAGATATATTAAAATTTCATTAAATTGTGATATAAATATAAGATTATTTAAGTAAAGACTAAAGCAAAGAATGGAAATCCTGTTATAGAAAATTAAATCAATGATAGGGTGGTGGGCGAGTTTTAGACCTTTACTACCCTATGTTATTTTTGGGTGGGGAAGGGCTCAGGGGTTGGGGGCAGATTGGGGGCCATAAACTCCTGTGAAAAATGTGTCTCAATCAGCATCTATTTAAAACGAATGCCGTTTTAGAGACATAGGGTGGGGGAGGTGAGTTGCTCACCTCTGGTTATAGAGTATTCACTTTTTTTTATAAAAATGTATTAATGTAAAAAAGTATAGAATAATCAACTCTACAAAGTTAGTATTTTCAACGGTATAATTTTTTCAAATACTATACAAAGGGGGCAGCATGGTGGTGTAGTGGTTATCGAGAATCACAGCAAGAAGGTCCTGTGTTTGATTCCCAGGCTCAGGTGTTTTCTGTGTGGAGTCCAAAGTGTTTCCTCCGGGTACTCCGGTTTCCTCCCACAGTCCAAAGACATGCACATCAGGCTAACTGGTGTTCCAACTTGGCCCTAGGTGTGAATGTGTGTGATTGTGTGCGTTATAATGTGATGGGCTGGCAAGCTGTTCAGGGTGTACCCCTTTTCATTGTTTGATAGGTGTTATTACCATGGCCAGGTAAGATGTACCAGCATTAGTGACATTTGTCTTTCCAGCTCTTAATTCTATTCTTACAGTTAGTGTCTTTAGTAATCACATATGTTTGAGTAGTTTGTGTCATCTTGTTTTGGCTGCAATGCTGTCACCTACCCCCAACACACACACACACACACACACACACACACACACACACACACACACACACACACACACACACTCTCTCTCTCTCCCTCTCTCCCTCTCTCTCTCTCTCTCTCTCTCCTGATGTTCTCTGACCTTAACCACACATTTTGGGGTGCTTATCTTTTGAGGCGGTTAAACAGGTTTGTCGTGTGTGGAGGAAACATGTTTATCTTGCCTTTGCTTACTTTGCAAACAGCTGTTGTTTGTGCCATGGCTATTCTCCGAAACCCAAACCGGTTCTGTATCACTAATGTTACATTTTTCAACACCGACTGCCCATATTATTATTGGTTTGCATGTGTCTGTTATTTCTCTCTCTTCACTGCTTTTCTATGAAGTTAGCAAGGGAAGGTTTGCTTTGTGCATCTAAAGATAAATTGAGCCCAAGCGAGGAGTTTATGCTGTTATCACATTACCAGTAACATGAGGATTCGATGAGATGGCTTCAGAAACACGGATATGTTGGATTAAATTGTTTGCTGTGTTTGAAAATATGCTTTGATATTGTGTGTCAACAAACACTCAGTCACACATCTACCGAATTGCTTAATCCTACTATTGGTGTGGCAGGGAGGCTGGAGCCTATCTCAGCTTACTCTGGGAGAAGGTGGCATACACCCTGAACAGCTCACCAGACCATCACAGGGCAACACACAACCATTCGCACTCACTCACTCACACTCACACCAAGGGGCAATTTTGGAACAGCCAATTAGCCCAATATGCATGTTTTTGGACTGTGGGAGGAAACTGGAGTACCTGGAGGAAACCCATGCAAGCATGGGAAGAACATGCACCGAGCCCAGGACCGGAACCCAGGACCTTCTTGCTGTGAGGCGGATAAGCTAACCATGACACCTGTCAAGAAACATTAACTCACTCAATCTCTAGTTTGCCAAACCGCTTAAACCTACTTGGGTAATGCGGGGCTGGAGGCTATCTCAGCCAACAATGGGCGGTGGTGGGGTATACACTAAACAGCACACCAGACCATCACAGGGCCAACGCACACCGACATTCACACCCACATCAGGGGGCAGTTTGGAACCACCAATTAGTCCGATTGTTCATATCTTTAGACTGTGGGAGGAAACTGGACCACCTGGAGGAAACCCAAGAAAGCACAGGGAGAACATGCATAACTCTACACTGAAACTCCAGAGCTTGGTACTTGAGCCTCGGACCTTCTTGCTGTGACGTGGACGTGTTAACCACTACGCCACTTGTTCACAAACAAAACATGTAAAATGAACTAATGCTAATCCTAACGTTGTGTTGACTGGTGTACTCCAGGTTTTGCTGGAGCAGGCCGAGAGGCAGCAGGAAGCAGCCAATCAAATTCACACACAGTTTATATCTGGTCAGCGTGGAGCGCTGCAGCTGTCGACACTTTAAGTCCCTGTTACTTAAGCTTGTGTCTCTGTCTCTGTCCTCGTGCAGGTGCACAAGAAAGATAAGAAATACAAGTGCATGGTGTGTAAGAAGATCTTCATGTTGGCAGCGAGCGTGGGGATCCGTCATGGCTCTCGCCGCTACGGTGTGTGTGTGGACTGTGCCGACTCACACCAGGCCACACAGGAAGGGCTAGAGGCCATGCAGGAGCTGGAGTTCAGCCGTGATGAAGACTTCGAAGAGAATGTCGAAGGAGACGAGGACATGGCAGAGGAGGCCGACGTCGAGGAGCCCAATGACAACGACCAATCCAACTTCGAGGGTGACACAGGTGCCATCCCGGACGAGGACTAACGTCAATGCAACTTAAAAAAAAAAAAAGCTGGGAAACAATCAACAACTCCAAAGTGCTATCAAACCTCACGGTTGCACAGTAGTGTGTATGTCTAAATGAAAAACAAAACGTTTGGTAGATAGGGACTTAAAGATGTAAAGATTATGTGTGTGACAGAGTCTAGGCCTGCTGCCTGTTAGAGAAAGAGATACAATGATGATATATGAAAATCAGGTTTTTCAGTGATGTATTTTTTGTTCTTCTTTACTAGGGTCTGATGGTGTACAGTGTTTTAAGTTACGATAGGCCAATCATCTTAAAGATATTATTTAATTTATGAAGAAAGCTAATATGGTCTTATTAAAATGCTATAATTTTTTTTCGTGTCTAATGAGAGAGAGAGGTTCCGTTTTAGGCTGCGCTTCCTGGCAAGTGTGAACTTCCACGACTTCTGACTGTCCTGACTATAATGACAGCATTGCAGATGTTGCCTACAGGAAGATTTTATTTCCTTTTCAAGTTGTATAAATATTTTTAGTTATCATAAAAGATCGTCGAGCTATATTTCCTTTCCTTTTTTTTTCCTGCACAAATCTTGGAACCAAAAAAATCTGTTTTGTGACTCTAATAGACCACAGCCATATTTATGATTAAATTATATTGGGGCTGTGCCATTGTGCCAAGCAGAACGCACACTGAGATTTGGCAGGAGGCAAACTACTGAAAATGCTGAGAGTAAACATAAAGCAGAGAAAAAAAAGTAAAAAAAAAAAAGTATAATGGGAATATATTATTGCTAGCTTTATATGAATCACAGCATCACCGTAACACTTTATAGAGCATTTTGACATTCACTTAAAGCTTGAATTTTGCCAAATGACGGAAACGTTTGGTGCTGTAATGCTTGTTTTTGGAATACTGGACCTAAAAGCTGTATATGATATTAATAATCGTAAAGCCTACTCAACTCAGATATTTTAATCAGCTCTGTATGTAACACTGTTGTGCTGAAGAGCCGATCAGGTATGCTTTGCCATTGTTCTTGCTTTGTTTTCGTTTTTTTTTTTTTTTATTTAATGCACATGCACACACATACATACCATTTTAATTTAATTTTATTTTGATCTAATTTACCGGCAGTACAGTAACAACGACCCAAAGTTTTGGACCTTTCTGATTTGGTGTGATGAGGTACTGAGCATACTGATAATCACTTGAATGATGTGTGTGTTTGTGTGTAAGGTAATTGTGAAGAATGCTGATTGGTTGGGATGTATGAAGTTTGTTTTCTAAGACTTCATTTTCATGCAAAAACCAAAAAAAAAAAAAAAAAAATTCACATTTTATTTTATTTTATTTTATCTTATTTTATTTGACACAATGTTGTATACGTCTGCCGAGAAAGAAACACTTTGGTCTTGCTAATGTAAAGTGGAGCTCCACGGAGAGTCAGTCACGCACTTACTACTTTACATTCTTTTGTTTAAATTTTTTTTTTTTATTTCCCCAAAGCCGGTCTGGATGGAAATAAAAGAAAACTGTTTGTTTTGTCCATGTGCAAATCCTTTTTTTTTTTTTTTTTTTTTTTTTTTTTTTTTTTAAATTTTAACATTTCATTATTTAATATTATATATATATTGATTCCAAAATGCAATCAAGACTGTTAATTTCTATTTGTCCTACCAAAATCGTTGCTTAATTAATGTTGAATTAATGTATGAGAAAGCCAGGTAACCTGTTTAGTGTAAATCCTTGCTTGTGTGTATGTAACTGTCAGATTTAAATGTTTTTATTCTAAAAAAAAAAAAATCATTCACTTTGCCCTAGATGCATATATAGTTTTTTGGTTTTTAATTCCTTTCTATGATGTTCTTTCTTTCGTACTTTTTTTTTTTTTCTTGGAAATTTCATCAAGCAGATTTTATAAGAAATATTTGTGGTTTGAAACCTAGGAACAGCAGTTTCTGGTCATATGCAGTGGATATATTGAAGTGCTATAATGATACAGAGTATGTCTATCTTTCCCTTTACTTCAGATGAACATGTATTTTGAAAGCTCTATAGAAGATATTCATCCTGTTTGTATTATATACCTTCAGTCACTGTGGGAGGGATATCATGTATGTATATATATATATATATATATACTGCTGCGGAGGAAATGGACACCATTTTTAGGGAGGATCCCCATCAAAAGTGGTGTTTTAATTTTTTATGCAGCTGTATATATTCATATAGATAAATATAAATATAGATGAAGTATATGAAATATCTATATATATACACATATATCAAAATAGATATTTAAGTTGGTTTGAGTTACTGGAAGTTGGGCTTAGCTTTTGCTGTCTTCTCATCCATCCTTACTGGGTTCTTGTTTGCCCACACACGCACTGTCGCTTCATTCACATTGTCTGTTTCTGATGAACTTAAGATGACTTCCTCCTTACGTTTTATGCTATATGTGGGTATAATCAACAAAAAAAGCAGAACACTACAGATGAAGGGTTTTTTCCAGCTGTATTTTTTTAAAGCCGTTTCAAAGATGTATTTTTCAACGCTCTTACAGTGGATGCAAACCGAGCTTTCTGCTCACCTCATACACAAAGCAAATCAGGTTACTCTTTTTATGTTTTGTTTTGTTTTTTCCTTCAAGGTTTTAAGATGAATACATTCTCCTTTCTGTTTCAATTGTACTACTGTTCCTCTATAATAAATTTTAAAATAAAACTTTGATATCGCTTTAGTGTGGCTCCTTGTCAGAAATGAGTGAATTATTATGATGATGATGATGATGATGATTACTATTAGTATTACTTTCCTATGGTTAGATTAACCATTTTTTTTGGGGGGGGGGGGGTCATTTAGGAAAGACTAACTCAAGTGAATATTATCTTAACCTCTCCCAGTCAAGTAACCTTTTTATTACACCGAGTCCTTACTGTGCCCCAACTTCTCAGATTTCAAAGGCCAATTTTTCATTTTGTCCGTTCATGATTAACTCAATATGACGTACTACTTACACTGATTATAATCCACAAAATAAGCAGAACACTACACTAAAGGGGTTTTCCAGCTGTATTTTCTCAACATTATTCAATGCACTTCCAGTGGATGTGGTCATAGGCTGTACATTTTAGGATAAATTAGAGCCAAGTAAATATAGATAACAAGGTGAAGTCCTACAGACATGCTGACATGTTGCCACTGGTAGAACTCATCATGTACAAGGCTGGAATACCTAGTGTGTGTGACAAGGGTTAAGGTATCAAAATGTTATAATCCTACTATTGAAATGGACAACTCATGAATATTCATCATACAGAGCGGAAATGACTGTAGAGGAATAAAGCCTGGTGAAAACAGCATCGACCAGTTAATGCATCCATCCAGGTTAAAAATGTTTTATTTATGTTCTTGTGCTTTATTAAACTGTCAATCAAACTTTAACATAAAGAGAAAGTGATACAGGTTAATGTTTGGTTAAAATCTACATCAAAATGAAGAAAAATGGAATTTCTGTGACATTACCTGTACTGTAGCTGTTGGTGCCAGAAGAGCAGGTTTGAGTATTCCTGTGGGATTCTGACACACATCAGTCTCTGTAGAACGATGGGCTACAACAGCAGAAAACCCCGTCAGCTTCCACTGCTGTCAGCCAATAAGAAGAAAAAGAATCTGAGGCTATGATGGGAATAAATTCACCAAAAGGGACAGCTGAAGACCAGGTGATTTTGTTTTCATTTCTCATCTCCAACTCTCCAGTGTGTGGAATAACATTTCCTCCCCTAGAGGAAAACGTTAGGCTGTAAATCATAATTATGAGATAGCTAAGTATTAATAATGAGTCACAACTATGAGTTAGTAAGTCATGATTATGAGATAGCTAAGTCAAAATTGAAGGGCCGAGAGCCATTGTGGTCTAACCCACAAAAAGAGAAAATTGAGAAAAGGTCATATTTTGACAGATGTGGATGAGGTACGTCATGCATGGTCAGCATGGTCGCTTCATCTTCCTTATGGCCTGGAAGCATACTGTGAGCATTGTCCCTGAATTTTTACTGCAAAAACATTTAATGTCATATTTCATGTCAAAAACATCTTTCTGTAGGTTACACCATTCTCAGCCCTTCAATTATGAGATAGCTGAGTAATAATTATGAGATAGCTAAATAAACATTATGACACGCTTAGTCAGATTTATGACATAGCTCAGAAGTTATGAAATCCTAAGTCATAATTATGAGATAGCTAAAAAATTATTAGATGATTAGTCATAATTATGAGATAGCTAGGAAGTAATGAAATGCTTAGCACTAATTATGAGATGGTAAGTAATAATTATGAGATAGCTAAGTCATAATTATGAGATAATTAGAAATAATTATCAGATAGCCAAGTCATAATGAATAAGTCATAATGATGAGATGCTGAGCTGCAATTGTCAGTTAAATTTTGCATTTCATATTCATGACTTACAAACTTATAATTATTAATTTCTATCTCATAATTATTACTTGGCTAACTCATAATTGTGACTTACTAACTCATGATTATGAATTATTATTTCATAATTATGATTTACAATTAAACATTTATCTTTTGTGCTGGAAGTAGGCTTCCGTACGGGTGTGTACATTTTGACACTGCAGTAATATAGGGGCAGTGTTGGCTCAGTGGTTAAGGCTCTGGGTTACTGATCAGAAAGTTGCGGGTTCTAGGCCTAGTATTACCCAGATGCCACTGCTGGGCCCCTGATCAAGGCCCTTAAACCTCAACTGCTAAATTGTATAAAGAAAATTAAGATTTAAATTACTCTGGTGATTTAAGTATTTTTCAATCCTAAGAATGTCATCAGTTTCAAAGTGTGTTCTGTACTGAAATGAACACTGAAGAGGTCATCACTGTGTTATTAGGTCACTCCTGTAGGTCCACATTTACAAGCACTAAAAATTTCATTGTATTTGCAACTGGATGACCGCTCTGGCATCCCTCTCTCATCCCTGAGCCACTTATTTCCAGACATAAGAGATAACATTTATTTAGGAAGTCACCCTGATATATTGAATTTCCTTACACTTATTGCGGCAATTCTGTTTTTGAAATGTAAATGCAGAACCGACTACATGCATGTCACAGTAAAACTACCATTCTTTTATTAATTCATTTTCCAAACCGCTTAATACTGCTAGGGTCACGAGGAGGCTGGAGTCGATTTCCAGCTTGCCAGACCATCTCAGGGCACACACTACCATTCACACTCACACCTAGGCAGAATTTAGAACAGCCAATTAGCCGCAAACTCCACACAGAAACGCTCGTGCCAAACCCAGGACTTGAACTAAGGACTTTGTTTCTGTGAGACAGACGTGCTAGTCATTACGCCACTGTGCTGCCCAAAACTAGAATCACCAGTATAGAAATACACTGAAGTGCCAATATTTAATCATAATTTTATTCATTCAGTAATTCATTCATTCATTTTCTGAACCGCTTTATTCTAATTAAGGTCGCGGGGAGGCTGGTGTCCATCTCAGCCGACTCTGGGCGAGGGTATAGTTCACCCTGGACAGCTCGCCAGGCCATCGCAGGGCAGAAAAATGCTGATGGCTATGCAGCCTACTCTTGGCTAAAATCAGCAATGGTTCTTTTACATGCCTCTCACCACTGACAGTGAGAGACATGGCCGGCATTTGATAACCCAGTTAGCTGCACTGGGGGGACAGCAGTGACAACCCGCTGATAG
>JBCNYG010000001.1:47671460-47689818 GCA_039654305.1 Porochilus rendahli | reverse complement strand
CACTGGGGGGACAGCAGTGACAACCTGCCGATAGTGGGGCTTGAACCCCCAACCTATATCTGGGGACACAGATATATATATATATATATGTGACCTTTGCCGGATCGGAGCTTTTGGCACAATGCAGACGACATATCTTTTTTCTTGGTAATTGTCTTGTCTTACTATTCCAAAAGTAAATAAAACAATGTAGTTACCAACATTACTTTATAACTTAATCATAAAAATCTTTCGATTGTCATAGTGCCCAAATTAAGCCGCATTCGTTAATTCGATAAGACGTTCCAGGTCAGTGATCACCGGCGGAATGAGCGACGAGAGGCGGGATTATCTCAAGCAACGCGAAGTGGGTGGATGCGAAATTCACCTGCGCCTGAGCGATTCGAGCGATAACCAATCAGAGCCTAAGGTTACCGTTGATTGACAGATGAATGCTGAGTTCCTGCAAACCTTTTGCTATTAGTTTCCGTAGAGCTTCTGTAGTTCAGCGGCTTTAAGCAGCAGCTTTCGCGTGTGAGTTTCATCGAAGGGGATCAGACTTCAGTACAACACCGCGGGTCATCTCTCAACGCCAGGGAAAGTGTTGTAAGTTGCCCCGCCCGGAAAGCCATTTCTAAATCTCTTTAACTCTTCCTACCCTGATTTTTTTCATTCATTCATTCATTCATTCATTCATTTTCTGAACCGCTTAATCCTAATTAGGGTCACGGGGAGGCTAGCGTCCATCTCAGCCGACTCTGGGCGAGGGCGGAGTACACCCTGGACGGCTCGCCAGGCCATCACAGGGCCATCAGTCACACAACCATTCGCACTCACACTCACACCTAGGGGTGATTTGGAACAGTAAATTAGCCTACTGTGCATGTTGTTGGACTGTGGGAGGAAACCGGAGTACCCGGAGGAACCCAGGACCTTCTTGCTGTGAGGCGGACGTGCTAACCACAACGCTACCGTGCCGCCCAAGTTACTTATTCATACTATGTAACTTTCACTGCTTGAGAACACATGTACCTTTTTTGCCCTAAAAAAAGGTACTGATCATTACCTTGAGGTTGAGAAATCAGGCCTAAGAGGTATATTTGTGTAGACTATACCCCTATTTCTGGTTGTGTATCACTGTGTTTTTATTAATTTTTTAAACATTTTAAATCGTGATAACTACATTAAAGCAAACATGAGACTGCTGAGTTAAAGCATCCCAGAATAGTGTTGCAATATCCTCCAGAAACACTGTATGTAAAACCTGATTCCTAGTCATTACACACTCGATTAGGCCGACCCCAGCCAGCAGATGTGTTGCTGATAAAGCAGTGAAAGAGCCTGTGACCTGTCTGGATGTGTTTTTGACAGACAGGATGATGACCAGTGCTGTGCATTTGACCCTATACTGACAGCAGTGTAATTGGGGTAATTAGAGTCCCTTAAGCCCTACATGCCCCGCCCAGTGTGGTGGCCCCTCTCTATTAGTGCTTTATGAAATATTAACAGCAGTCAGCTGCACACATGAGAAAACGGTGGGTTGAAGTTCAAGCCACCCTCTGTCCTGGTCCCCTTTACCACATGGCTGATTAAAGGTAAGTGCCCTCCTTTGCCAATTAGTGTACAAAACCAATACCCCCTCCTCTTTCTCTGTGCTTGTGCATCTGTGAGTCTTGCAACGTATCGGAGACAAGAGATGTTGGAGGGGGTGAGATAGAGGTAATGGGTGTATACTGAGGAGTACATTGTAAAGGATGTGTTGAATAAAGGATATTTTTATTTAAATTGTAAATTCAAGATACAGTTTGCTTTTTTAATTTTTAACTCTCAGTGACCTTAAACTTGGTTAGATAATAAATTAACTGATCATAAATTTAGTGGGAATAATTTTTTTTTGTTTCACTTATAATTAATTTCTTTCAAAACAGCACAGACTGATAACATATTTTTTACAGATTGCTTCATTCATTTTTTAAACCACTTCATCCTAATTTTTAAGCCACTTCATCCTAATTAGTGTCGTGGGGAGGCTGGCGCATCGCAGAGCAACACACATACAACCATTCGCACTCATACATCAGCCAGTTAACCTACTGTGGATGTTTTTGGACTGTAGGAGGAAACCAAAGTTCCAAATTGCCCCTAGGTGTGGAAGTGTGTGTGAATGGTTGTATGTATGTTGCCCCGCAATGGTCTGGCGAGCTGTCCAGGGTGTACCCCGCCTTCGCTCAGAGATGGCTGAGATGGGCGCCAGCCTCCCTGCGAACCTAATAAGGTTTAAGTGGCTCAGAAAGTGAATGAATGACAAAAGATGATCCTTCAGTATCAGCTCATGAGATTTTAGAAGGTCTTATTGCTTTTCCAGAGTATTTAAGTTGTCTTTTCAGTTCAGTTATGTACATGGGAGATTTAATAATGTAAATGCCACTGTAAAACAAACATGAAAAAACATCACTGTGTCCTTTTCATCTCTTTATTAAAACACCTGCAGTCATGTCTTGGGATGTTCTGTGTATAACGGATTGACATTTTAAAATTGTAATATTAAACTTACTAAACTGTGTGTGTGTGTGTGTGTGTGTGTGTGTGTGTGTGTGTGTGTGTGTGTGTGTGACATCCAGGCATTCTTCATTGTGGGGACCTAGACCTGTTTTCACAGTCACATTATGGGGATACGTTTTCCATATGGGGACAAAACATCCCCAGAATTCCCCATAATGTAAATCGTCATATTTCAATGTGGAGACATGTTAGCTTGTACCAAGTATTGGTTACGGCTAGGGTAAGTCTCCAGGAAATTAATGTCTATGTATTGTCCCCTAAAGTTATGGAAACAGGACTGTGTGTGTGTGTGTGTGTGTGTGTGTGTGTGTTTGTACCTTGCAAGTAAGATCAGACATTTCACTGTGTCTCTTTGAGCAGCTGAGCCACAGAGTGGCACAGACTAGCTGATCTGGAGCATGGGGTACACAGCCGGCAGCACACAAACACACACACTGCTGTCAGCCCTGTGACATGGGAACCACCAGGCCTGGGCTTGATCATGCACTCTGAGGTCCCAGATACCACACATTCCTCATTCCCAGCCACTGTGAGAACTGGGCATGGCACTGAGAGAGGGGCAGCATGGTACAGTACAGCCACTCCTGCACGAGGGAACAGTGGTCTACACAGAGACATGAGCTGTGTATGGGTTCCCACGTGCTCCAACATCCACACACAGTTCTCTAACGCTGTATTGTAGCCATGGATCCATGCATGCAATTAATTCTTATGTAGGGAAGGACACACATTCTGTGGATTATAGTTTGCCTTCTATGTCTGCTTGTGGGTTTTTTGTTTTTTTTTTCTGAGTGGGGGTGGGGGGTCTAATTCTAAATCTAAAGCCGAGCTGTCCTGAAGGGAGTTGTGGCTCAGATGAGGGTTGCATGACAGCTGAGTTGAGCACTTTCCCATACTGCAAGAGGTCATAGGTTCAAGCCACAGGTTGAGAAGCAGTTGTTTTGGCCACACAAGGATCATTAGTGTGCTGCAGTCCAACTAAGAAAGAGAGGAAGAGACGAATGCACGGTTACATACACAGACTTTTTCTAATGACACTGGCCATTTGGTGAGCACCTGCAAGACTCTGTTTATGTGTATGTGGGTGTGTGCTGTTAAATCATAAATAATTTGGATCAACAGGCTGATAAGTTATTTTTCTGTCCAGATGTACACTATTGCATAAGCTCTAAAAGGTTATTAGTCATATTTTCAGGATGACTAGCTCTTTGCTAACATCCTGTCAGAACTCATTTGTAAATATATAATTTTGAATGTTTTTATAGGGTATAAATCAACCCAAAATCTGCAAGCCATGGTTAATCCACATGTGCTCTCTTTATTTTGGAAATTCAGAATCATAGAAGAAATACGTAAGCTACATTGTGTAGAACTTTATTTGTGCCTATAAAAAAAATACATTATTGTTTCAGGGGAGATAAAAAAAAATATGACTCTAAACCATGATGTTTGAGATACTGTGAGTCACTCTGCTAATCCTGTAATTGTTCCTCACAGTTTGAGCTGTTGGGTACAAATTGGTGGGAAATCTTGGCAGCACACATCCTTGTTGATACTTCTTTTTGATCCTCATAATTATGCCCAAAGACGTGCAGCTGAATATATGACACAATTAAACAGAAAGTATTATACACTATAAAAGTCTTCTCCTGTATGTTCAGTCATGTTAGGTACAATTGGGCACACACTTTGTTTTCTTTTTATTTCTGTACTCCAAGGCGCACATGTAGAAATTGGAGACTCTGTGCCTACATAGGGTGAATGTTTTGTATTAAAAGTCTGAAAAATCAGGTAAAAACCTGTGTGTTTACGTCTATGATTTTTGTCAATAGCAATTCCTTGTTTGTTTGTTTTTAACTGATGTGCTAGTATTAGCTGGCTAACTAACAGCTTTGAGCTGTAACCTGATCACAGAGAACTGAGAGATTGTTTCCTGCTTTGTGTGGTTCGTGGTTTTGAACGCTCAGAAGAAAAGTTATAGCCAGGCAACTGGGTAATTGGGTTAGTGATTCACAACATATCAGATAAGTATTCTGTTTTCCACCACTGTTTGTTTGATCAAATAGTTAATCCTTGTTATTAAAACATCACTATACACTACTCATTCCTGCTACTGTCACTCACTCGTGTTACTTTTATTGTGGGTAACCGGACTAAAAGTAAGAGAACTGAGTTTTTAGCATAAAATTAGCAAGTACATAAAATATAGCCACATGGCATCCAGTCTAATAACATGAGGACACTGAGCAAATTCTATTACCAGTTTAATTGAAATTGAATAGCAATGTATTCATACAAAAAAGTAAAACAAATAAATAACATCTACAAAATAGATTTCGAGTCACAGGACAGTACATCATGACTGACCATCTCAGTCATACTTAAAATATACAGGGGAAAAACATGAGTGAACTTTCTTTTGGTATGGTTTCCCATAAATTCTCTTGGGAAGATCCAAATGAATAAAGTTCCTGTTGAACATGTGACTTGTGGAATGTTTAAATTTTTTTAAATGAGGTAATGTTTTAGGGCAAAAGGATGCACACAACCATTTACACTCACTCTTACAACCATGGGCAATTTGGAACAACCAATTAGCCTAACGTACATGTCTTTGGACTGCGAGAGGAAACCAGTGTACTCAGAGGAAACCCACACAAGCACAGGGAGAACATAAAAACTTCACACAGAAACATCTGAGTCCGAGACTCAAACCCAGGACCTTCTTGCTGTGATGTCTGCCAACCACTCTGCCATTGCGCCGCTAGGCGAACAAACAGGATTTATTATTGTAGTATGTAATATCATATGTACAGTATGTAATATCATTTGCAACCATTGATTAATTTTAATTAACATATAAAGTCACACACCAACATTTCTTTCTTTACCCTCTGTAACATCGCTCATCTTCAACTGTTGCTGACTAGTACTGATGTACATACTCTGGTTCATGATTTTATCATATCTAATATTCATTACTGAAATTCTCCTTCTCATTTTCTTTACAATCTTTACAAAAGCTTCAGTATATTCAGATCTCTGCAACCACAGTTCTCACCCATACCATCAATCACTCCATCCATGCCATCCATACCATCACCCCATCCTCTTCCAGAAACACTGGCTACCACTTCAGTCCTAAAATCTGGGGTCTCTCTTTGCTTCGCTCTCTCTCTCTCTCTCTCTCTCTCTCTCTCTCTCTCTAAATGTATTTTCCCTTTATGACTTCTTTCCAGCTTGTTCTGATCAGCAACCAGCCAGTATTAGGCTTTTAGTACATTCCCCACTTGAGACAGAACTGGATTGTTCTTAGGGATGAGAGTAAACATGACTGCTTCAAAGACATCATCACAGCATGCATTGTGGTTACACCAGTCTTGCATCCAGAATGGACGGATTAATATTGTTTTTCTTTGTGACTGCTTGTTTGGTTAACCAACTTCTATTGGCTGACATCCTCCCCACACTCATGTACTATTAGGTCCTGCTAACATATAACTGGAACCTGGTAAATTATGTTAAAAGAACAGTTCCAGTTGTCTAGTGCCAAAGGTTCTTGTAATGTAGTGGAAAAGGCCCATAAACAATAATGTTGCCTTTCCCGTAAGCAGCAGCTCGTTAATAGACAAAGTAAATTAAGTCCAGCTTTCAGAGGTTAAGTAAAGCAAACCATCATGTTTTCAGGGAATCGTGATCAATGGCAACATCATGATCCTGTCATGAGGGCACATGTCTTCAGACCGGGGCCCTGTCCCTTTGTTGTGGCACTGCAGAATTTGTGGTAAGGCCCTAGAAAAGACCATAGACACCAGTCTTGATCTTTCTCATACACATGGATGCACACAGTCTCTCCATCTCCTTTTCGCTCTCATTCACTTTCTCTGGGCCTCTCTGTTCTGTCTCCTATGCTGAGCCAGAAAGTCTGGACCAGCAAGGAACAAGCCAATTATATTTGTGTTTTTTTTTCTTTCTCTCTTTGTTGTTGGGGCACCATGTAAAACCCTGTTTTCTTCCATGTTTTTCTTTTTTTTTTGCTGTTTTCGTTCATATTTTCACTGAGTGCATGTTTCATTATGTATCCCAACCACATCAAACCCAGCGGACTTTGCTTCCCACTTTCTCTGCAGCATACCATTACTTAGTCCTCATGGCAAAACATCCGCATCCTAAAATAGTCTTTCCTTTTCCCTGACCCCCAGCAGAGTGATGTTACTCCATTTCACACACTGACTGACAGAAACAGAGGGGTATTGAGGAGGACATTAGTTGCCAGGGGGGCCGGCAAGTACATGGTAAACACTGGTAGCCATGGCACAAACACTCTTTTTGAGAAGGAGTTATGGACGATGCATTCTTCTCATTCAGGGCAGCTCTGCTGTAAACAATGAACTAAAGGTTTATGTGTTGGGAACTATTGCACTTTGTATGGTGTGAATGTGTCTGTTCCCAGCCAGGCAGTCTGCAGCAGTGACAGAGCATTGGGGCGAAGGCCGAAGGCAGGTAGAGCAGGGGTAGGTCTGGACCTCTCGGCGCCTTGGCTGTCAGTTCGGCTCAAGGCAGGAGGTGGAGTTTGGCTCAAAACATCATGATGAACTCAAGGGGACGAGAGAGCGCAGCTCCGAGTGCTCCTGGCTGACAAGCTTCCTTTCCCAACTCAAATGCTTTCTTCCTTTTCCATTTCCCTCCATCTTTACTTTATTAAGCACTTCTGACTTATAACACGTAAGCCCTTTTTCCAGTCAGTAAAGTAATGAACCCTCCAGCACCAGAGGTCTGTCTGCTGGTTAACTCGTAGTGGTTCCAGATTCTGCATATTTTTTCCCACTTGATTACAGTCAGTACAGACACGATCTAGTGGTACTGAGAAATGCAATTAAAAGCACTGTTTGTCATTGCTGTTATTGTTGACTGGCTACTATACATCAAAATAGCCTGTTTGGGGTGTTTTTAATATTTAATATTATTCGAAATAAACTTTGCTTGTACTTTCGAACAGGATCGCATACGTGTGAGTCAGCTTTAAACCAAATTAAAGATGTTTTCGTTTTCTCATCACATTGTGTGTGACAGGGCAGCATGGTAGCATAGTGATCAGCACATTCGCCTCACAGCAAGAAGGTCCTGGGTTCCGGTCTCAATTGTTTCTGTGTGGCATTGATGATCATATGTTTGTTTGATTATGTTTTATTAGTCCATGATTTAAAAAAAGAACATTTTAATTTAGTGCACATTTCTTTCACAATTTTTTTATCATTATCAATGAAAGAAATGGATTGGGAGGTGCAAAACATGTCACTGATGTTAAGAAAAGTCCCGATTAGATAACAGCAAAATTATTCCAAACGCTGGTTCCATATCGAATATTGTTTTATTTTTTGAGCTGTTACTCATCATGGTAATCATTCTTTAAAGTCGTTTTGCAAAAAAAAAAAAACATCAGTTATTTTTGGTTCCCATTTGGTACTCTTCTTGATTTTGAATGTGCAGTAAAAAAAATCCCAGCACTGCTTCCCTTCCACTCTTCTCACTGACCTTCTCCCACTGTCTCCTTAAATCTCACTCTTTCATCATCAGCATTTTTCTCATACACACCCACATGCAGTCAGGCTCACTAGGTCCCTTAGTAGTGAGGTCAGAAGCATGTTCTCCTCCATCTCTGTGCTGTTTTTCCCCCACTGGTTCTGCTCAGGTGCCAAGAAGAACATCTGTACAGCCCTGCTGGCTCTCATGTCCATCATACAAGGGGAGTTCCCAGGAAACACTTCCTGTCCACGAAGGAGAGTGTGAGCAGTTCATTTTCACCTTCACTTTCCCACAGATCATTTAAACAACATGGGGCTGCTGTGAAATGAGAAATTAATACATTATGAACATACTAAAGCTGATCATTTTCCTACAACAAAATGTCCTGCAGTACTTGAATCATTTTATTCCTAAGCATTTTTAAATATATTGTTTAAAAAAAAAAATGACGTCATTTTAAAAAGTATTATTTTTTGTTGTGGAATAGCAGTAAAGCAAGTTAATTCCTGTTACCACCTACATAATAGCAGCTATAAAACTTTCATTTACTTATTCTTTAAGTCATTAAGAGAAAGAATGGATAATATAAAATAACTGCTTTATTTCTGACCATTACAAAAAGCTGACACTGGAGACTCATTGAAAACTGCTACAATTATTTGTTTTTATTGATTTTAATGACAGTACATAGAAGCGTGGTGAAGTAGTGGTCAGCACGTTTGCCACACAGCAAAAAAGATCCTGGGTTCGAGTCCCGGGCTTGGAGTGTGCATTTCCGTGTGGATTTTGCGTGTTCTCGCCATGCTTGTGTGGGTTTCCTCCGGGTACTCTGATTTCCTCCAACAGTCCAAAGTCATGCACATTTGGCTAATTGGCTGTTTCAAATTGCCACTGAGTTTGAGTGTGAATGGTTGTGTGTGTGTTGGCCATGCAGTAGTCAGGCATGCTGTTCAGGACCCTGCCTTCATCCAGAGTTGGCTGAGATAGGCTGTAGCCTACCCTAGATACATTGAAAGCCTACACTTTATAGTGTACTTGAAGTAGGAAGGGTAGCTCAAGTGGCCAGAGAGATGGAGACGTTCCGCCTAGACATCCTGGGCCTAAGTGAGGTCAGATGGACAGCAATAGAATACTAGCCTCGGAACACACCTTGCTGTTCTCTGGTCCACAAAGCCTACCACCACAACGGTGTCAGCTTGCTTTTAGCGAAGACTGCACATACGAGTTTGATGAAATGGGAGCCAATCAGCGACAGACTACTAAGAACAAGGTTCCACTTGAAATTCCAGGAAGTCACTATCACACACTTTTTTGCTTCTACAAACCAAGCAGATGATGACACCAAGGAAGAGTTCTATGCACAACTCCAGAGTGTTATGAACAAGGTCCCCAAACATGACATCACAGTAGTGATGGGAGACATAAACGCCAAGGTCAGACACAACAACTCTGGCAAGGAGCTTATAATAGGAGGAGAAGGACTAGGAAATATAATTGAGAACAGACAGCTCTTCACTGAGTTCTGTGGCTTCAACGAACTTGTCATAGGAGGCACTATATTTGCCCACAAGGACATACACAAGGCCACATGGACATCACCTGACAAGTTAGTGAGAAATCAGATAAATCACATCGCAATATCTCGTCGATGGAGAAGGACTCTCAAAGATGGTCAGGCTTACAGGGGAGCGAAGATAGGATCCAACAAGGAACTCCTTATCAAGGCAACACAAAGTGTCCACGCTTCGACACCTTCAAGCTCAGAACTCCACAAGCAAAACAAGAGTTCTCCATTAGCCTGAAGAATAAGTTTGAAGCTTTGGCAGACACAAATGAAGACTCCGTACAGAATAAATGGGCTCGGGTAAAGAACATCTTCACATCAGTTTGTGAAGAAAAGCTTGGATTCCGAACCCGAACCTACAAGACGTGGTTGTCAGATAGCACCATCCAGAATATTGAGAGAAAGAGGGCAGTCCGACAGAAGCTTTGGCAGGCAAAGACCAAAAAACAGAAGCAGAGAACCCAGAGTAGAGTACAGCACCATACAAAGGGAGGTGAAGAAAAGTTGCAGTCAAGGCAAACAAACCATGATTGACCAGCTGGCAACAAAAGCAGAAACAGCGGCCCAACAAAACAATTTGTACACCCGACACCAGGTTACTTGCCAATTAACAGGGCGCCAAAACAATGCCACAAAGCCAGTGAAGGACAGTAATGGGACCATCCTGTCAAAGCCAAAGGAACAGCTGAAAAGGTTGGAAGGAACACTTCGACCAGCTCCTAAATGCAGCACCAATCAGCCACCCCCCCTATGATTTGAAGCCATAAACAAACTCATGAGTGGAAAGGCTCCAGCACCTCACAAGATCCCTCCAGAAGCGATGAAAGCGTCAGCAGACATCACAGCAGATATCATGCTAGACCTTATCCAACACATTTGGGACACTGAAGAGATCCCTATAGAGAGGCAGACAGGGTACATAGTGAAGCCCCCAAAGAAAGGTAACCTTAGCGATTGTAACAACTGGAGAGGCATCCAGCTGCTATCCATGCCCAGTAAGGTACTTGCAAGAGTCATTCTCGAGAGAATCAAGGTCGAGGTCAACAGAATGCTAAGAAAAGAGCAAGCAGGTTTAAGAGCAGGAAAATCTTGTGCACATCAGATAGCAACACTTCGAATCATCATTGAGCAACCCATAGAATGGAACTGTCCACTGTATGTCAACTTCATTGACCTCAAGAAGGCATTCGACTCAGTGGACAGGGACACGATCTGGAGAATTTTGAGGCACTACTGCCTCCCCAGCAAGATGGTTAACATAATACGGAGCCTATACAACAACAACCTCTGCCAGGTCAACCACGATATGGACCTCTCAGAACCATTCGAAGCACGCACCGGCGTCCAACATTCTGCTTGCTTTCTCCGATGATCTTCTCTCTAGTAATCGACTGGGTGATGAAGCATGCATTGGATAGACCTAGAGGGATTTCAATGGACCGCTACAAGCCAGCTGGAGGATCTCAACTACACTGACGATATCTGTCTTCTGTCCCATACCTGTGCCCATATACAGAAGAAATCTTCAAGAGGTAGTCAAATCAATGTGGTTGGATGTCAACATCAGTAAAACAAAGTGCCTCGGAATCAACCCAGGCAACAGGCAAAGCCTCCACGTTGAAGGACATGCCATCGAGGATGTTGACACCTTTACATATCTGGGCAGTATTGTCTGCAAGACAGTAGGCACAGAGGAAGATATCATGGCCAGAATAGGAAAAACTCGCCATGCATTTGTCACTTTGAAGCCAATCTGGAAAAATTGTAACATCTACCTGAAGACAAAATTGAGGCTCTTCAACAGTAACGTAAAGACTGTTCTCTTTTATAGCGCAGAGATCTGTAGAAAAACCAAATGGTTGGACCAGCAGTTGAATGTTTCCATAAATACATGCTTGAGACAGATCTTGCAGATAAGATGTCCAGACAGGCTATCCAACCAAGAGCTATGGACAAGGACTGAATAGCAGCCAGTCACAGATTCCATCCTACAGAAGAAATGGAGATGGATCGGCCATACACTGCGTAGACCACAGCTCAACATAGCCGCCAGACAAGCACTGGATTGGAATCCCCAAGGTACCAGGCGTAGAAGAAGGCCAACACACACCTGGTGAACCCTGGACATTGAGCTCCACAAAACGAGGATGTCATGGGGAGAAGCCAAAGCCCAGGCCATGGGCCGAACCAAATGGCACACTGTGGTGAAAGCAGGGAGTGAATATTATTAAGTAAGTAAGTTGTAGTGTACTTATTATCAGACTTAGAATAGGTGGTGCGTCCTTTACACAAGTCCCTGTGAACCACAGAAACAACTGTAAGAGAATGACAGCATTACTATCATGAAATCATGAGCCTTCAGAGTCCTTCACAGTAAGCAGTGATGAGAACATCAGATGTTCATTACTGCAATAATCACGAACAAATTTTAATCTCTGATGCACATATTTGTATCATAATGATAAATATAGCATTCCTTCACGCACAGTTTTAATTATTTCTCCCTCAACATTCATGAATCGTTATAACAGTTCAGTGTTATGACAACCTCGTTTTAAAAAGTAAAGCCAGCACAGCTGAATCCTGCTGCAGCCGTTGCCTGATATCCCCCCCTGGACAGATCAGGAAGTGACAGCAGTCAGTCGTAACATTAATAAAGGAAACAGCACCTTTAAGAGTCAGCACAGCGGACACATCAGGTCAGTAATATTCGGATGTGACTCCATGGGTGTCCTTTAGTCTTAACGTCACAGGATGTGTTTATTCCAGAGCTTACGTGTGTGGTGATGGGATAGTTTTCATGTCCGTGAAAAAGGATTTTATCATAACCCTCAATCCTCTATCTTTTTTTAATTAATTCTATTCTGTTTTATTTTTTTATTATATATTTTGCTAATTGTGTCTAAAAAAAGGAATGAGTTCAAGCTATAGATATAGCAAAGGCTAATAATAGAGCTTTGATATCATGTGCATAGTATTGAATCTTCTTCAGCAAAGGTGCCACATATCATATGAGTCATATGTTTCATAAGAGGAGTGTTTACACTGTAAATATAGTTAAGTGGATAAAGTGCTGATAAAACTGTGGCTATACTGGAGTAGTAGGACCATGGAAAGCTGTTAGAGGATAGTGCCTTCTTTATGGGGCAGTCCCTGATTGTCCTCAGTTCCTGTTGTTCTATTTGTGGCTCTGTGGTCGTCTCAAAGGTTTCCCACCGGATCAGATTGCCGCAGCATACAGCCTAGACAAAACTCCATTCAGTGCCTGAGCAGGCCAACTTCTCGCTCTCTCACCACTCTCTTTCCTGTAACCCTTCCCCACTGGAGCCTTGCTGGAAAACAATGCTTCGTTACCTACAGTGCAAGACAACTGGGTGAGACAGAAACCAATACGCCCCAGAACTGCCTGGGAATGCTCTGGTGACAAAGGAAGCGTGTGTGTGTGTGGGTGTGCATGTGAGGAGTAAACACCCAAATATACTACAACAGTATTGTTGTTGAAGGCAAAGTGATAATGTGGTAATCTGATGTTCTTCAGGGAGGACTGGTCAAAGTTCACTGTGGCGTCAAAATTTAAGGCTCACAAGTATAACACCAGCAAACACAAAAGATGGCTAGTGGGATATGCTGGTTCCAAAACACAGAAAAAGTAAAAACATACCAAGGGCAGGTTAAACAAAGACAAAGAGTGTGCAGAAGTCACTGTCGCAAATGTCTTCTCACATGACATTAAAAGTTGTCAGCTCCACCAGATCAAAATACAAAGACAAACACGAAAAGATCCCAATTTAATCCTGATTCTCAGTGAGAGAAAAGCAGCCAGGCCTGCAGCTGCTGCATCTGGTGCATGCTGTAAACCATTGCTCAGTACTGCACAGGACGATCGCTCAAAATAGGGTAAAAAGTATTTTTAAAAAGTTGTTTATTATCTATAGTACCTCATAGAGAGATGACGGGGTCCTGGGTTTGAGTCCTGGGCGAGTGTGTTTCTGTAATGAGTTTGCATGTCCTCCTTGTGCTTGCATGGGTTTCCTCCAGTACTCAGGTTTCCTCCCACTGTCCAAAGACATACACATTAGGCTAACTGGATATTCCAAATTGGCCCTAGTTGTGAGTGTGAGTGTGAATAGTGTGTGTGTGTTGGTCCTGTACTGGCGAGCTGTTCAGGGTGTACCCTGCTTTTACCCAGTGCAGACTGAGATAGTCTCTAGACTCTATCATGACCCTATTATGATTAAGTGGCATATGTGTGTGTGTGTGTGTTTTTCTTCAGTAATTTTATCAGACATTTGTGACGAAGTGTTGTGTGAATGAAACACAGCTGAGAGAGTTATTACATCCTAAGTGATATTACAGAAAAGTAAATAATTTAATTCCTTTCTATTTTTGCATTTAAAAAGACCATTCCCAGTATTAATGTAGCCAGAGCAACATTTGGCTATTCTGCATACACATGCATACCATATGCACACAGTCTCTCCACAGTGTACCCACATACACTCTTTCACACACCTACACACACATACACACTGATGACAGACAGACTATTCGTGGTGTGTTCATCTTTGTGGTGTGTGGTGGGGGTGGTGTGCAGTGTGTGAGCATGTGTGGGTTGATATTGAGCTGTACTTTCCGCTACTCGAAGCATATGTCATGTGTTCGTGGAAAGTTCTCAGCCCACGTTCTCGGCCTCTACACTGAGCTGAAACTTGAACAGGAAGTGCTTGCGAAGTGTTGCGCTGTCGATTTCCTGGGTCAGAAAATACATCCAGTCTCCCGCTGAAAATGCGCACCTCACAGTTTAAACCTCGAACTCGCACGAGAGATCAGATACGATCCACGAGTTCCTTCATTCCTTCTGTAAAACGCTTAATGCTGATTAGGGCCACTGGGAGGCTGGTGCCCATCTCAGCCGACTCTGGGCGAGGGCGGGGTTCACCCCGGACAGCTCGCCAGACCGTCGCAGGGCAACACACAAACACAACCATTCACACTCACACCTGGTGGTGATTTGGAACAGCCAGCATGCCTACAGTGCATGTTTTTGGACTGTACTGAAGGAAACCGGAGAACCCGGAGGAAACTCATACAAACACGGGGGGGACATGCAAACTTCACACAGAAACTCCCCGAGCCCAGCAATCGAACCCAGCACCTTCTCGCTGCGAGGCGGACGTGCTTATGGGTTCATCATTATATAATCATGTGTGTGTGTGTGTGTGTGTGTGTGTGCGTGTGTGTGTGTGTGCGTGTGTGTGTGTGTGTGTGTGGTGAAGCAAATCATGACATTGCACAGTCTCCAAAGTGCACAGACAGAAATTCAAAAGTAAATGTCAGACACAAACTACAGTGTTAATGTCAAATCCTCTCTCACAGTGCCGCTGAGGTACCACTGGAGGATTTGCTTTCACAAGCTTTCAGTCACTAACTTTACTAACTTGGACATGAGATACAGATTGTAAGGGGGAAAAATTTTGGTCAGTAATTGTGGACTTGTTTTCTTTAACACATGGTACTGTAACATAAGGCTGTTCATAATAATGTGTTGTTTTTGTAGTAAAGACTTAAAAAAGGACTTGAAGTAGTGCATGAATCTATTAATCTTTTAAACACGTTAATAAAGTTGTTGAATGGGTAAAATGATACGCTGCTAAAACTTTTTCTATGTACACAAAGTGTGTATTTCTCTCAAAACAACAATCTGTCTAAATCTGTGTTAGAGAGCACTTTTCCTTTGCCTAGATAATCCAGCCACCTGGCATATCATGATTATGCATGAATGTTGCACAAGTGTACCTTAAGCTGGCCACAATAAACGGCCAATCTAAAATGTGCAGTTTTATCACACAGCACAATGCCACATTGTCAGTACAATGCCACTGCAGGAATGTCCACCAGAGCTGTTGCCCATGAATTGAATGTTCAGTTCTCTACCATAAACCTTCTCCAAAGGTGTTTCAGAGAATTTGGCAGTACATCCAACCGGCACCACAACCGCAGACCACGTGTAACCACACCAGCCCAAGACCTCCACATCCAGTATCTTTACCCCCAAGATCGTCTGAGACCAGCCACCCAGACAGCTGCTGCAACAATTGCTTTGAATAACCAAAAAATTTCTGCACAAAACTGTCAGAAACCAGTTCAGGAAAGCCCACCTGTTTGCTCGTCGTCCTCATCGGGGTCTCGACCTAAATGCAGTTTGTCGTCATAACCGACTTCAGTGGGCAAAAGTGATCTAAGAAAGATAGCAATAATTCACGAGAATGTTCAAGGTAATAGTAACAATTAATTGTGTGTTAAAAAGGCATTCAGGGATCAGGTACACCTATCCCAGCTGTGTCATCAATCTCCCTTCAATTAGGCACCTGGTAAAAGTACTCCTGCACCGCAATACTTTTAGCAAGCAAAATGCTATCTTCACATGTTGATCATTTAATGTTGCACTCTTTACATGGTCTTTTGAGGTGCAAATTTACCAAGCAAAACACATTGCACGCTTTTCAGACGAAGCCACAAAAATACATCCCTACACAACAGCTACTGCAAAATTAAATATTAGTACCATGACAAGAATTTGCACTGAACAAATGAAAAACCCACAAAACAGCCCCCCAAAAAAAGAAACACCCCACAAACAAACACACCATGTACACAGTGGAAAAAATAGTGGCTTAGAAGTATGTTAGAACCACCTCTCCCTCTCTTTCTCTCTGCACCAATCTTCATATTTACTCAAGCCAGTGAATATTTTGAGATTTCAGCCACGGTTGGGAGAAAAGCAAGAGGCATCAATTATTTAGAGGAGGTAACCCGATGCTTCCTCTGTTGCGACAAATCTGCAGGCTGCTCCCTTGAGTGAATGAAAAATGAATTACGGAGAATTTATTAAAGTGTGTTTGAGAAAGAAAAACACACAAACACAATACAGATCTCCGTGTATGCTACAGTATGCTGACTGCTTGCACAGAGTGTGTAAACTCACTCACTCTGGAAGGCGATAAAAGAACAGATAAAATATGCATACAAACAAGTACACTTTGTGCAGGGGGAGTCAGAGATATTGGAGCTTTAAAGCTACTTTCTTTGTTAAAGACTCATCAATAAAACAGAGCCCTTTATATGTGCATTCATATGTCTAAAACTTTTGCTGTGTTTCACTGCACATGAGAACACCTGAATGCTCATCCTCAAAATGATATTCCTCCTCAAAAGAGGAATATATTCAGCCAGGGGAAAAAACCTAAATCAATGCAAGTTAGAAGACCTGAACAGATATAACAGCAGTTCATGTGGTTCAGAATCAGACAGACAGCTGTGTCTGAAGCCAGAACTGCACGAGCCGAAGGAAAAACAAAACAAAACAAAAAACCAAAAACACATTGGAAGAAATTGATTTTAAGAAATGCCTAATGAATTGAACCTTAAAAAACAAGCAAAGAAAACAAACAAAAAAAACCCCATATTTATCCACTTTTAAGATGAGAGTGGACCTGTCTTCTTTCTTTATCCGCCCCCTCCTGTCAGGTCCGGCGGAATTTCATGGATTCCATAACACAAATCAACAGTAAATAAATAAATAAATCTGATTATCAAGAGGAGCTTTTTTTCTCATAAAACCTCCCCTTGAAAAAGCAAATTTGTTTGGCACAACACTGCAACCAGACTGCCATTCTGCTTGCTATGATGCTGGACAGGACAGGTTTAAAGAAAAAAAAAATATATAATGAGATGCACAGATAACCCAGGTGTGCATTATTCCCTGACAGCTGATTTAAAAATGAAAAAGAAGTAATTACAAAAGGTCAAAAAACCTTTAGTATTCAAAAGAGCGCAGACCCCTTCGAACGGAACAAGTGCTGAAGAGGATCCCTTCGGTCTGATACTGACATGAGGAGCAGGAATCATTCCAGTCTCTTCAATGCAGGATGGAAGGTGTCACACAAATATAATGGGTGGTTCAAATCCAGTATCAAACCCTAAGCATATTTGAAAATGTCAGCTGGGCTAAATATTACTCTGAAGTTCTTGCTAAATTTAGAGTGTGCTTCACTTTTCTGAAAACTGTTTTATATTTTCATAAGCAGAACACCATTGTGGGTATTCCAGCAGTCGTTTCACAGCCACTCTGTTTCACCGGCAGTGCTCTGAAGTGAGAGAAACAGATGTTTGAAGGCTTCCCATGTACAGTCACGCACTGCTGGCATGCCAATTTTGTGAAAATAGCACATTTGTTAATTCCCAAGACAGCACACATGTAAGACACACCAGCCTGTGGGACTAACCTATGTGCAGTGATGAAATCAAAATGCATGGTGTTCCTGAGACGCAGGCCAGTAAGAGACAGAACACAGTGTTTTCAGTGTGAAACACATCCCTTGTTACATTTTACTTGTATAATGAGTTTTAAAGACCACTGTGAATATTGTGTACGAACAGGAAGTGACATCGTTGTGGTACTTGTGTAGCATGGTTAACAGCAAGAAGCACATTTAATTATTATCCATTGTACCCCAACATATAATACAGGATAATTTAATAAACCTAAATTATTTATAAGCAGTTTAAAGTGTAATGTTAGTCAAATCAGTAAATGGAAGCAGAGCAAAAGGTTCTCGCTGTGAATCATCACGCATATCACATGGCTAATAAAGTAGTAATAATAATAATTAATGAATACATTTTAAATAATATAAAAATAAATAAATAATTTGACACAAAATGTTT
>JBCNYG010000001.1:47580870-47593915 GCA_039654305.1 Porochilus rendahli | reverse complement strand
TGCAGCTAACTGGGTTATCAAATGCCCGCCATGTCTCTCACTGTCTGTGGTGAGAGGCATGTAAAAGAACCATTGCTGATTTTCGTCAAGAGTAGACTGCATAGCTGTCAGCATGTTTCTGCCCTGCGATGGCCTGGCGAGCTGTCCAGGGTATACTTTTTCCTCACCCTGGGTTGGATGAGAAGGGTGCCAGCCTCCCCGCAACCATAATTAAGCGGTTCAGAAAATGGATGGATGGATGAATGGAGAGTGAGTGAATGAGTAAGGATTTGTGCTGATTGTAAAATTTTACCTGGACAAATGTATTGTAATATTTCTGTAAGGACATTTCTTTGTGAATTAAAAAAAAGTGACATGGACGGAATAGACATTACGTGCAGCCTTGCATTAGCGTTACACTTGAAAAAAAAATTCCATTTAATGGAAGAAAGGTTGTGGATTTCCTGTAACTGCTTGAACATAAGACATGAAACTGTGTGTGGCCAACAAGTCTGCCCTAATTATACAGCAAGTCTTATCCTGTTCCTCAATATCCGATTACTTTTAATTAGCATAATGACTGCTATAAAGCCCAGAAAGCATTTTTTTTAAACAAATATTTCTCTCCACATTCAGATAAGATCTCACTCTTCACCCAGAAGTTGTGTTTCTGCTGTCTAGCGGAGCCGGACCTCGACCTCGACAATCTGACTGAAGAGGACAAATCGAAATGACCACAAACTGAAACGTCATCTTCCTGTTTCTGCTCCAGCCAAATCATAAAATCAGGAACTTTTTTGTTAAATTATTGTTTTAGGTAACACATTTTCTTTGATTGTGTCAGCTCAGTTCTGTATATTTGAATCCAGTGTCACAGATTACAAAATGAACTCACAGGTGTTTCATGACAATAGACACAACATGTAGTACAATTATATATTTATACAGGATGTTTGATGTAACGGACATTGTTGGCTTCTTGAAGCACTTTTTGCTTCATACCAACTTTATCAGGTGGCACAGTGGCAGAGTGGTTTGCCATGTCCACCTCACAGCAAAAAGATCCTGAGTTCAAGTCCCTGGTTTGGGTGTTTCTGTGTGGAGTTTGTATGCTCTCTTCACGCTTACGTGGATTTCCTCAGGGTACTGCCACCATCCAAAAACATGCATATTAGGCTAATAGTCTGTTCCAGATTGCCCTCAAGTGTGGTTGTGAGTGTGAATGGTTGTGTGTTGGCCATGCAGTTGATTGGCAAGCTGTTCAGGGTGTACCCTGGCTTCAGCCACTGTCAGCTGAGAGAGGCTCCAGCCTCCCTGTAACCCTAATAGTCACAAGTGAGTGAGTGAGTGAGTACGAACTTTATCAAGTTAAACTTTGCACTGTATATTTTGTGAGCCTTGGTCTTTTGAGCCAGAAGGAAGCAAGCAGGCAAAACCCTGGTCTCTCTGATCATTAAAAAGTGGAGGCATTTATTATGAAGTTTGTACATTGCTGCTTGACAGACAATGAAAAAGAACAGGCAACACCCAAAATCCAGTTTATTTACTCTGTGTGATCACTGCATGGTCACTCAGGCATCATGCACAAAATCCGTTTGGAGGACGACATATGGGCAGGGTTAGCTCGGCTTGTGCATAGTGGAATCAATGAAAGGACGGTGTGGACTGTTATAATGTGCACTTATTTATTTTTTTTTAATTCACTGGAGAATGTTTGGGTTAATATCAGATCTGGTTTTCACCTTCTTGATCAACATGAGTGTATTATCCAAGTAAAGCTACAAATTCCTCTTTCGGTGTCAGCTGCCTCTATAAAAACCTTCTTATGCAGGCAGTATGATTTACTGAAAATAACAGAATCTGTGCAGCATAACTGATAAATCATGTTGCATGAGAGGGGCGTGTGTCACCGTGCCTAGAAGGCCTCCAAATACACCAGACTGTTAAAAATTGTCTATCATGCAATGTGAGAGTGATTTCTTCAGCACAGGAAGTTGTGAGGTGGTGTAAGTGCACTCGGGGCAGGAATGTTTAGCACAATATGAGCACTGGTTAGTGGGGTGGAGGGGGCTCATGCTCAGTTGTTCAGACGTTTGCAAGGTAGCCTGGCCAAGTGTGAGTACGCCCTTAGTCCTGTTATTAGTATGGGTGTTCTGTGGTGAAATTCTATTTCTTCTCTATCTGTCTAGGATTGTCTTTTTGTCAATGTTGGTGTATGTGTTTAGGGCAGTGATGGCTCGGTGGTTAAGGTAGTGGGTTACTATTCTGAAGGTTGGGTGTCAATTTCTGGTCCCACCACTGTTGGGCACTTGAGCGATGCCCTTAACCCTCAATTGCTCTGTTGAGTAAAAATGATAAGTCGCTCTCTGGAAAGGAGTGTCTGCCATCTAATGTGTGCATATCTTTAAAAAACACTGGCACGTGTAATTGAAGGATTATAGTGTGTTTAAGTAACTGCCTGAATGGATAGGGCCTTTTTCTTCTTATCCCAAGTTGTATTTTACCGATATTCAAAGAAATCGAGCCCTGCATGACATGATGACCAGTGAGGTGCTTAGCAGCAAATTGGCTGTCAGCTACGTACTTTGAGAGAACAGCAAAGTGGAGAACTAGTAACCCTAACCCTGGTAGTGTAGAGGAGCCAATCAAAGCTTGGGATTGCTCATATCCAGTGAGTGTGGCTATAGTAATAATATATAGCCGATAATCAGTTATATATTCATTTCTGATTGTTTTTGTTTATTCATTTATTATTAATTTTTGCCTTAAAGGCCCATATAAATTGTCGCTCATGAAATGGAACATTTTTCAGTATTTGATTTATTACATATTTCATGTCCGGTGGCTTTTATAGAGACCGATATCCTATGCATAAATTTGAAGATGTCTTTTTCATTCCTTTTTTTTGTAGGAATTGTCTCCCATTCCTTCTTGTTTACATCACAAACAGATTATTTTAGATGTTTAAGCAGGTCCATGCGAAAATATTTTCACATCCTATATATCTGTGGGGAAAGTCCTGTCTTCTAATTGTTATCATGAGCTGACCTGTGCACATTTGTTCTAGCTAATGGCACAGATGATGTGCTGGCTGGAGAAATGAACACAGATTCCTGAAGAGAAGGAGACTAGAAATATTTGATGCAATATTCAAAAACAGATTTTATATGGTAACTTTATCATGTTGTAATTTTGTGTAAGTCACTTTAAGGCACAAGGACACATTAATAGTTTTTATTTCAGGACACAGGAGCCTAGTTTCAGGCTAAATTCCAAGCTGTATTGTATTGTTCACACTTGAATTTCTTGTACTTAGCCAGGTCTTAAGATTAGGGTTCTGTTTCTAAAGAACCGTTTTTTTGTTACAACACGCCTGATTGGAATTCTAATAGGATTTACACTCATGATTATCAGAGTTGGTGGTGCTGTATTCTTCAGCCTCGCTTGATCTTGTATGTTGTGTTCTGTTCTAGCTCCAAACACACTTAAACCAAAGTTGTTGTGTTTTTGTTTTTTGTTTTTTTTGGTTTTTTTTAGGTTTTATTAAAAAAAAAGTAAGAGTTTTTCTATCTTTAGTCTAAATCGTCAACACAGACCTCTGCAAACCAGCAAGTTTAATGAAGTTCACATTTTATGCATTTTGTTTCTTTTAAAGAGAAATGTTGGTAGGTGTACTGTACAATTATCTCATGTCCCTTTTTCATGCAAGAATATTTTTGTGACAATATTGCATTGTTACATTGTGAAAGTATATACCGTGTCCATGTATAGAATATTGCTGCTTTGTATATTATATTATGTCTTAGTGCTCCGTGTCTCCATGTAACCTTCAGAACTGTTGTGGGTGTGATTGTCTCTTGAGTTAACCTCTTTTGACATGCTGGTCTCCCTGCCGAGAGATTCTGTGCCTGAGTGTTTTGTTTCCAGATGCTGAAATTTATATACCAAATAAGTTGTTAAATAAATAAATTAAAATTCAAACGTATACTTTGTGCAATGAGTAGGAACATCCTCTAGAGGGTGCTTATGTACAGCATGTACTCTTTATTTTAAAAAAATGTATTTTGGGTCAAAATTCTGCTAGAGAACGACCGACCCCCAGCACCACCACCACCCCCACCCGCTGACATCAGTCCAGTAGAGTGTCAAAATGCTGTGAACGGCAATCCCAAGTAACAGACCTTACATTTAGCTTCAATCTATCTAGATGTTTGTTCTTTTTTGATGGATTCTTGGTGACTTCTGCTTTTAAAAACATCATAAAACCATCCCACTGCAAAAACAGCAAGTGGAGAGACATCCTTCTGTTCATTGCCTGTATTTAGTTAAGCAGATACGGCTGTATCTCTGTTGGGATCCTTTCCCTGCTGTCAGATATTCAGAACAGTGTTATGAACCTCGGTGGTAAAAGCAAGTGTTTACTTTGATGTGATTGTTCTAACTTGATATTAGGCCCCTGGGCCCAGGTTAAATAACCCTAAAGTTTACCTTCAATGCTTTCAGTCAGTTACTTTATGATTGCTACCAGTTTGACATTCCCTTTTGTGGGAAGATCGTGTTACAAGTACCTTGCTTGTTTGGGCATGCAAGTATTAAGGTCTTATAGGCAAATCTGTATTTACTACCTTTCTGAAGCTTGATCATTTTGGAATCTATCTGAGCAACTCTACTGAGACCTACAACTAGTTTTAGAATTAGATAATTAGATTTAAAAAAAAATGTTTTTTTTTTTTCAATTTACCCGAATGCATCCCTTTCTTTGTGCCTCAGTGGCATCACATTGCACTGTGAGTGACTATGTGTCCATTTTCCTTCCTGGCCGTGAATAGGCGCTCCTCACTGGGCAGCCTGTGGTTCACTGAGCCGTATGGGGAGTTTGTTTCCCCTGACTCATGCATAAAATATAGTGCTGAGGTAACACAAACAGACCCAAGGATACAAGAGACAGCAACCAGAGACACTGTCACCTCCAAAAGAATCGCACTGGAGACACTTCTCCATTTTTTCATCTTTAAAACAAGGAAATGCAGGAGCCAGAGATTATCCGGTTCAGCCTGTATGAGCCTAAAGTGAGAAACTAGAAACGTTAAGGTGAAAGTTAGCTGGATGAATTGCTGTGGATGGATGCTGGCACGAGGCCATGGATCTGCCTCGACGGCTACGCTGGATCCACAACCGGCCATGGAGGGCCCGGGCTCAATGCAGGCAGTTCAACAGTGAGTGTGTGCGAGGAAAACTGCTTCTAAAGCTTTAATAGATTCTGTATTGTTTTTATGTGAATTCTCTGTGATGAACAAAAGAGAAATGCTGATGGTCACTTTAGAAAGTCTGGAAATTGGCTATTATGCAACAGTATAATTGTTTTAGTGTTTCAGATCATTTGTCAAAAGCAGCATCTTCACATCATCTCCCTGCCTGCCTGTGAGAAAATGACCTGAATTTATATGTACTATAATGGAGGACTCTGTGTATACCTTTACTTCCGTGTAGAGAACCAATCGGCCTATTATAGTTTTACTGTATGTTGTTTACACTAGACTGCCTCTTCAGCGATAAGCAGCATGAGGCTATGGGATCAGGTGTTGCTCAGTCTCTGATCCAGGCCGTGTGCTGACTGGCTGTCATCCAGGTTGCTTTGATGTGATGAAGTGTCTGTTCCACGTCATCCTGATGAGTCACAGCCAATCAGAGAACAGGCAGTCAAGTCAGTGCCAGAAATTTAGATCAGTCTGAGCACAAAGGAAATGAATCAATGCTGTACTAAGTAGTGCTAAACCACTTGGGAAAAATAATACATCCACAGACGTTCCATATGCCAGGATGACAAGGCGGCTTAACAAAAAAAAAAAATAGAAAAAACAAGATCATTTCGATCAAAATGTTCTTGAGGCTGTTTGTGCTTCCATTCTTTATTTCCTTCTTGACTCATCCCTCACCCTGTGTTTGTTCTGAGCCCCAATGGTTTCGGCGTGAAGCAGGCATGGACACACGAGTGTGTGAAATTAATCAGCAGTGTATTAAGTGGGACATGAAATGTTAATTATGTCTTGGCACTGAATCATTCCACTCACATGTCAACCTGAATCAGAGTCTGTATTTTCACAATCCTCCCACTCGGTGATGAAATCCTGTTTCACACGTGACAGAAAAGATTTAGACATAGCTCATCAACCGAATTCCGAATTCTCGCCGACGGCCGAGGCATCGCAGGTCCTGAGCATGACTAATTTGTGTTAGCTGAAAAAGCATCTTTTATATACACACATATCTGCTAATCAGAGAAAGCTTAGCCTGTATTGTTAGCCAAATCCCTCACATGTGTAAAGCAAAACAATTGCTTATGATATGTTTTCATTCCACAGTCCTGTTGCCTTCATGGACACTTAGTAGCCAGATGGAAAGTATTTGTGTGGGACACCACTGAAGTACCAAAGTATGATTCCATATCCAAAAACACCACAGTTTTTTAGGAAACTGCTTCCCCACCTACCCTGAACCTCTGATTTTAAATGTACACCGTAGATGGCTTGTTTGGCTTCCTCCTCCAACTTATGGTCTTTCTGCTCTCTGTACATAATCTACTTTTACTTACTAGGTTTATTCACCTGAAAGTCCCACGTTAAGTGCACTGGGTGGCAGATCAGGATAGGTGGAGATATTGCCGTGTATGGCGGAGGCATTCAAAGAAAAACAGCTAATCAGAAAGCCCAGCATATTGTGATGCACTAGCATGCCCCACAAAAAGGGTGAGAACATTGTGGTTGCGATCAGCACAAACCGTTTCAGAGGAGAAGCTTTTTTTAAACACGTGCTAACCTTGTTTTTTGACACATCCGTTCAACACTATTCACCACTGTAACAACATGCATCGGTCAAAAAAGATGTAAGCACAATGTCTCCGCTTTAAACTCTGACTCTAGTTTGCTGTTTAGGATTTCTTTGTTAAAGTTTTTTAAAGTTTGCACCAATGTCATATTGAATAGCATCTTCTTACACGTTCCTGTCTGTTGTACTGTCTGCTTTACAGACACAAAGTACACAAAGAAACATGAAGGTCTCCAAATTCAATCCCATAAAAAGCTAATTTTTGACGGATGAAGTAGCACACATGCCTCAGGGGCTTCTGTAATTTAAAAACGTCATCTTTTTTCATCTTGGAGAAGAGTGGATCAGCGTTGTCTGCTTCACGGATGTAGAAAAGAGCTTTCTTTTTCTTTTCCAGCTGAACAAAAAGCAGTGTGGGTTTGATCCTTCCCACCTAAGGTGTATAAGGGATGATGTTAAATCTCCTGATTCTCTGCTGTCTTAACCTCCTCCCTGGAAGGTCCACATGTTCCTTTGATAAGGAAGGATTATAAGAGTCCCAGAGTTTCCATCTGCGAAAAAAAAAAAAAAAAATGCACTGAGATTTCAGCTTTGTAATTTATTTTCCTCCCAAGTGCTGAGTTGGACATCAAAATGGTGTATTGATCTCAGATCAGTGTACGCCTCTTTTTTTTCTTTCTTTTTCTTTCCTACTTCTCCAGTAGGAAGTTCATCCTCAGAAAAATGCCTAATTAAAGTGATTTGTTAGAAATCGATTATCTTCTCCTCCTCCTTTGTTTACCATAAGAGAAAGATATTTACAACAATCTATCATTTATTTTCAAAACAATTTAATCCTAATTAGGATCGCGGGAAGGCTGGCTCCCATCTCTGCCAACTCTGGAAGAAGGAGGGGTACACCCACTCACAAGGGCATTGGAGGGCAAACACACATACTACCATTCACACTCACTCACACTTATGTGCAATTTGGAACAGCATATTAGCCTACTGCGCATGTTTTTGGACTGTTGGAGGGCACCAGAGTACCCGGAGGAATCCCTGCAAGCATGTTGGAGAACATGCAAACTCCACACAAAAACTCCCAAAGTAAACTCCCAGGAACCGAACCCGGGACCTTCTTGCTGTGAGGCAGATGTGCTAACCTGCTAGCCGGCCCATCATTAAAACTTTTTTTACACTTTTATTTTACTTTACCATATTTACATTAAAAGTTCTCATGGTGAGTGGGTGGAATAGTGGTGCAGCATTTAGCAAGATGTCTTCAAGGTCCCCGGATTTATCCCAAGCACAGCTGTCTCAATGTGAGTTCCTTTTCTACATGGGTTTCCTCTCTGTTCTCAATTTTCCTTCTAGGTCCTAAAAAGGACATGGTCTAATCTCATCCTGTCTGTATGGAACTATACTAGTGTCCCATCCAGGGTGTGTTCCAGCCTTATATCCAGGATTTATTTAGGATTAAATGGTTACTGAAGAAGATGAATAGATGAATGAAATAATTGAATGGTAATAATTAACTCAGCTAATCCTGGTCAGTATCATCACCTGGTCAGCAGCCCTGTGTGTGATCCATCAATGCACTAAAACAAGATTTTAGATTCCAGCTCTGTTTCCTTTCAGATAACCCTGTATTAAACTGACAGGGGAGGAAAAGGTGCTATTCTTAGCTGGCAATGTGACGCGTTTGTCTGCAATCAGTCAGCAGCTCATTACTGCCCCAATCAGTGCCTCGACTGCTTTGGATCCTGACACAGCAGGGAGGCTGCAGCTGTCCACCCACAGAACCGGTGTTTGTGAAAGAAGTGCACATAAGTTCGCCTGTGCCAAAAACCTACAGTTTATCTAAAAATGGCCTTGATCTTTCTTGCTTATGAAACATTTTTGTAGATTTTTGCTGAAAGTACTTTAATCCTACAGTATATAGAGTTATAGAGAAATATTGGTGCTGTTTATGTTCCCAGAAATGACCACTAGGTGGCTTTGGTGCAGTTCTCAGCCAGACTGGGCTTTACAGTACAAATAGTCTCAAACATTTCAGATAGGCTTTTAACTCATTGCCAAGATTTTTTTAACTTAACACCAATAATAAAAGAATTAAAAAAAAATAAATTAATAATAAAATTGTGTGGGCCTATAACAGAGTGTCGTCCCACCCACCCACCCCACACAAATATAGACAAAATATGAATTGATTAATCAATTAACCCTCATGCGTCACTATGGACATTTATGCAATTTTTGCATAATACCTTCGCAAAACACACTACAATGCACTTGAAAGCTACATGATTCTGTGAATTCCATTCACAAAATCAACTCTATTCCAAAAAAAAACTGAGCATGGGACCAGATTCTTTTTTTCAAAAGGACCATTTTATAATATGCCAATATAGAATAAGCATAGCAAATTTGAACGCCCCAGTTTCAACACGCAGCAAGTAAATGCAGCAAGTAAATGTCTAGAAACTTAAAATACAGGGTTATACAAAGGGTTGAGTTACAGTGAGGTAGTGAGGCGTATGGGCTGTACACAACCCACCATCAGAAACCTGATTGACCGCCACAACATGACACAGTCGGTGGACAACAGGCCACGGCCCAGGTGTGAGAGAGTGTGACTCTCGAACAGGATCCCTACATCCGGTTGCAGCACTTGCTGGACCAGTTTCTCCATGCTGTATCACCGCAAATCACCGCCTGTATCACCGCAAATCACCGCCTGTATCACCGCAAATGGAGGCCATACCCGATATTGACTGTTGGGACTTTCATTCATTTATTCATTTTCTGGACCGCTTATTCCTAATTAGGGTCGCAGGGAGGCTGGCACCCATCTCAGCCAAATCTTTGGGATCAGTAATCCAGCACCTTAACCACCAGGCCACCACTGCACCACTTGGCAAGTGTCTTTTTGTTTTGTTTTGATGTGCATAATTTATTCTTGACACTTTTGTTTGTTGTTTTTTGAAGCTAACGTGCTGAACAAATTATCCATATTACAAAAATCCAGTTTTGGGTACCAGGATATTTAGCCTTGCATGCTCAAAGCTTAGCGCTCAGTGCTCTGAACCCAAAACATGACTAATGTGGGGGTATTCCAAAAAAAATCTTGGAGGTTTTTTAGCATAAGCTAGTCATATCTGTTTTACAGAATAAGACTTCTGATCTACTGATGGCATTTGGTTAGGATTACTAGCAAGAAAAAAAGCGCAATTCTCCTGATATCTACGAATGCTCCCTGCTGAAATCCCTGCTTTTAGAATCTCTGAGCGCTGTCACGTCAGTAAATGGGAGTTCAACGCAAACATGTGATTCAGGATAGATCGTCTGCTTCACAGCAAGAAGCTCCTGTGTTTGATTCCTGGGCTTTGGTGTTTCTGTGTGGCATTTGCATTTTCTTGCATAGGTTCATTAAGAAATTCAGCAAATTAGATGAGATGAGTTTCAAGTCCCTTTATGCTAATCACGCAACTTATTCACACATGAAATAGAAAGGAAAGCACGTGGCTCATTTACCAGCATCATTGCTCTGAGTTTAAAATACGTGAGTGTTGGAGGAAAACCTTTTGCAATTGATGGTTGCACATGGGTAACTTCATGGAAAAAGTAAAGAGAAACAAGGAAATCTTTTGCAATGCTAGTTATTTCAGTGGTTGCTTCATTTCTCACAGGCTTTAAATGTGCCGCACCCTGTGTGAACTTTTGCAGATGGATGATAAAATCTACATTTTGGTAATATAATGTGTAATTTAAAAATAAGATCTCTTGTGAATATATTTCAAAGAAGCAATCCTTAGAATATCATCCTCCTTAACGCCAGGAGGGTTTGATCTCACTGGATACATTGTGTTTGTAATGTTTTTGTGTGTCTGAATGTCTCTGGTAGCCCTGGGCTTTACATTTAGATCCTTCTGATAAGTCATTTAAACTAGGAAGCTCTGAGCCAACACACACACACACACACAGATCTGAGAACGAATCTAAGGTGGTGATGTAACAATATTTCCTCCATGTTCCTAAGCTTTCCATTTCTCTCTTTATAATCAACAGGCTTTGCAGGCAGAACATCTTCCCACTCCATGGCAACACGCCTCTCTCATGCTTAAGCCGGACTGTAAGCACAGAACAGGGAAGAGCAGTGAGCTGAAATGTGCTGTGATTCAGCCTCACTCCTTTTCTCTGCTGCACTGCCCACTTATTCATTCCAGCGTTCTTCGCCTTTCATTTCCTTTTACTATCTCTCATTTCAGTGAGTGGAAACAACTGCTTTGGAACTAACTAAAATGGGCCAACATGGATATTTCAGCATTTTTTTTTTCCTTCGAAGCTGTAATGCAGTGAGTTTTCTGACATGTAGTCCTAATTACAGCAATACAAGGTAGAGCTTTTTCAGGTAAACAGTGAGCTGACAGCAAAAGTCTCTATAATACAATACAACAGCTTCTTTGAATTTATTCATCACAATGATAATAAGCCTCACTGGCCTTTGCTGGGAAAAAAAAAATCTTTGAACCAGGAGATCTGCAGCATCAGTCAATTGTCAATTGCCTGCATCTTCACACCAACAGCACAGCAGTTTGCCATCATTTTATGACACATGGCAGTGCAAATAGTGGCATGTGATGATGAAAGCCTTGCGAGCTGACTTATTACTTCTTGGTAGATGATTTTCAGTGAACGTCTGCACAGCAGTCAAGTTGATCGGTGGGTTTGCTAGTGACGTCATTATAAAAGAATACTCTAGCTTGCTTTGCTTTTAACCAGATCTTCATACACCAGGTGTGTATCATGTCACCGCAGTAAACCAGGTTCTAGAACGTCAACATATTTCCCTGTAAGACAATAAAACCACAAGGTGTTAATTAAATGTTTATTCATTCATTCATTCATTCTACCCTAATTAGGGTCGCGGGGAGGCTGACCAGAGTACACCCTGGACAGCTCGCCAGGCCATCGCAGGGCAGAAACACACTGACGGTAATGCAGCCTACTCTTTATGAAAGACTGCAATGCCTCTAACCACAGACAGTAAGAGACATGGCAGGCCTTTGATAACCCAGTTAGCTGCACTGGGGGTAAATTTTTATTCATAATTTAGAAAATAGAATATTTCAAATTAATATTTAAATTTTAAATAGAGTAAAATAGGAAGGCAGGTTGGCGCAGTGGTTAGCATGTTCACCTCACAGTAAGAAGGTCCTGGGGTTTCTTCCACCATCCAAAAATTTGCACAATAGGCTAATTGGCTGTTCCAAATCATCCTTAGGTGTGAGTGTGAATGGTTGAGTGAGTTTTGGCATTGCAGTGGCCTGGTGAGCTGTTCAGGGTTTACCCAGCCTTATACTGTAATAATCGCACAAGGGACATTTTTACTTCTGCATTTAATCCATCCAAAGGGAGCACACACACTCCTGAACAGCTCACCAGTCCATTACACAGCAACACACATACAACCATTCACACTCAAACTTACACTTAGGGCCAATTTGGAACAGCCAATTAGCCTAATGTGAATACATGGACTGTGGAAGGAAACTAGAGGAAACCCATGCATACACAGGGTAAACATACAGACTGTATACCTTCACCAAGCAGGGGACTCAATCCCAGGACCATCTTGCTGTGAGGCAGACATGCTGACCGCTATGGTACCATGCCACCTTTGAATTGATACTAAAAAAGAAAGGAATCTGGTTACCTAACACTGTAATAGAAGTTGGGTTAGCTACTTCTGGGCAACGCATTACATGAAAAAAAAAAAAAAACAGTCGGTTTGTTGTGCAATAGGGAATTTTTTTTTTTGGCATCGATGCAAATCAATACTAAGATCCACTGACTCATCACCTTTACCCCACTAAAAAACATTGCTACCCTGATGGGAGTGATCTCTTTCAGGATGACTCAACCCCCACTTACAGGGCCTGAGGGCTCTCTGAGTAGATTGATGAGAACAAAAAGCATATAAATTATAATCTGTGGCCCACAAAATCACCAGATCTCAGAAACTGAATTTGACAGATTTTGTTACAACAAAATGGATGGCGCTGTCCACCAACATCATTAAAACACCAATATGAGAATATCAAATCAGGAAATCGAGAAAATCGAATTCATTTTCTAAGCTGCTAATTGCTAATTAGGGTTGCTAGGTGTGATTAGGAACAGCCAATTAGCCTACTGTGCATGTTTTTGGATTGTGGGAGGAAACCGGAGTACCCAGAGGAAACCCACGCAAGCACAG
>JBCNYG010000001.1:47510333-47526155 GCA_039654305.1 Porochilus rendahli | reverse complement strand
TTTCCTTGCCACTGTCGCCGCGGGCTTGCTCATTAGGGATGTGTAGAGGGTTGTAGAAAACATTTTTAGATTCCTCCACAACTTAATTTACTGTGTAAAGCTGCTTTGCGACAATGTAAATTGTAAAAAGCACTATACAAATAAAATTGAATTGAATTGAATTGAGTATGCTTTGAAATTAAGAACTTGGACATGAAACCCTTTCTTAAACACCAAAGAACAAAGAATATGCCAATATGAGCTTGGCACATCAAGTCACTAGGATATTTACCCATTCTTCAGAGAAAAACTGCTCCAGCTCCTTTGAGGTGAATGGGTTCCACTGGTGTACAGCAATATTTAAGTCGTGCCACAGATTCTCAATTGGATTCCGGTCAGGCCATTCCAACACATTTAAATGTTTCCCCTGAAACCACTGGAGTGTTCCTTTAGCATTATGCTTAAGGTAATTGTCTCACTGAAAACTAAACCTCTGTCACTGTCTTAAATCTCTGGAAGACTGGAACAGGTTTCCTCAGGAATTCCCCTGTATTAAGCACTGTCAGTCATTCCCTCAAATCAGTCATTCAACCAGTTTTTCAGTACTTGGTGATGAAAAAACATCCCCACAGCATGATAGTCGCTCCATCATCCTTCAATGTTGGTTGGTGTTCTTGGGGTGATTAGAAGTGTTGGGTGTGTGCCAAATACAGTGTTTTCCTTGACGATGAAGAATTTCAGCCTCATCTGACCAGAGGACTTTCTTCCATATATTTTTCTGTAAACAATGGCTTTACAGTGCTCCTTGGTTTTTTCAAGGTTCTAGATATTTTTTTTATTAGGCCACCCATAATTTTTACTTTGCCATAACTTTGTCACTGACCTGTTTAAAGAGCTATTTGGCCTTCATGGTGTCACTTGCTTGGTGGTTCATCTTTAAGAACAGGTGTATAGACATCACATGACACTTGGTCTGCACACAAGTGGTCCTTGTCTAACTTTTTTGTAACTTTTTTAATGTAACTTATAAAGGAAACCTAGCCAAAATATAGCACCAAATCAGATACATCAAATTCCAGGTTGTAAGCCAAAAAAAATAAAAAAGGCCAAGAGGTACATACTTTTGCAGATTACTACTTCAACATGCGCTGGAGAGGTTTGCAACCAAGATGAGAGGAAGCTCCTCCAAATAAGAAACCATGGTTCTCAACCGAAAAAAGTGGATTGTTCCCTCTGACTCAGGTATAAAACTTTGTTTTCAAGTATCTTGAGTGATGGCATGAAGCCATACATGGACAGACTAATCAGTGCTGCATCAGTTCAATTTACCAGTAAATCTGCATTCCAAATTTCACCTGTGGTCATGACGTTTTGGTAGTGACTGAAAAAAAAAGAATGCAGTTATAAGCGGCCAATATGAGTTTCCTTTGGAGAACACCTGAGCACAGCCTTAAAGATAGGGTGAGGAAATTTGTGGGGAGCTTGCAGGTTGAGCCACTGCTCCTTGGAATAATATCTTAAGTCTATAATTATATAAACTTAAGTCATAAGTAATATCTTGTTTTTTCTTGTATTTATTCTTAAGAAAATCAAAAGAAAAGTCCATGTCAAATTTATCATGTGCTATTAAACCTCAGAATATTTCACAGCAGTGTTCTTAAAATAGTGAACTCCCGTGTGTTTATAAATTGAAAATATGCGCTAGCTGTATATAAATATCCTCTATAACAGGACATAGGGGTATAGGGGTGAATACACATTTATGAAGACAATATAGAACAAACCTACAAATCCAAAGGAGCACTGAAATCTAAAAAGAGGAAGGTTTTACCTTCTTTGAAGTAGAATTGCTACTGAAGTAGGTAAATTCCAGATGGGATATTATATTTAGTAGTGTGAATAGTGGACACAAGGCTGCAGATAAAAGTGAAAACTGAAATATTCTGAATGAGCATTATTTCAGAGGAAGGGCACACATGTGAAGAAATAATTTTTAAAAGGTGGTTTGACTTGAAATCAAAGGACAAAAAACAGGTGTGAGATGCTGGCTACTGGAGGTGGGGTGGCCTGTGCCTGTAGTATCAGTATATAGGTTAATTTTTCTCTCGTTTTTAAATAAAGGCAGTAGCTTTAAAACAATGGCTCTTCTGCAGTTTTGATGATCTGCTTTAAAAACACTTAGCTATTTTTTTTTCCTTTAGGCATTTGCTTCTGCAGCAATAACCAAATAGTAAACAGGAAAATAAACATTAGAAACAAAGTATTCCAATGATGGTTTTAAATTATTACATATTATTCATAGCTAGCTCGCTCCGGACAAACATCCAGTGAAGTGAAATATGGGACTTCACATTCAGAAACCTACACTCATGCCCTCAGATCCCATTCCCTTTATCTGATATGATTATAAAATGATTAGTGCAATTAAGGTTTAAATATAAAAATGTGTAATTAATTGTTGTCTAATCTGAAGTTAATGCACATGTGTGCAGTCCATATTTTTTACAATGCGTGCAGACCAGCAACAAAACAAAATCCTCTCTTGACTATAAGCTGTTGTTGTCCAGTATAATGGAATTTTATATATATTTCCTGGTCAGGAGATTTATACCCTCTAGGACTTGCAGGAGGGCTCAGCTGATATGATGCCTCTGATATACTCATCCAGTCCGCCAAGCTCCCTCCGAAATGTTCCCGTGGCAAAAATAAAAATAGCCCAAAGTAGGTTAAAGTGTGAGGTATGGGCCTGCAGTAGCAGTTATAGGTGTTGCACAGATCCATGATAACAGCTCTTGGCGTCTTATGAGATATTCATCGGTAACCATGAATAAATCCACGTGGGCCTTGAAGATGCGTTTTCTCAAACTGACATTTCTTCTAGTTAAAATAAATGAGCCATTGTGCAAGCCTTGAAAGTATTGGTCTTTGATCACCCTATAAATAGCATTATCATCTTCTAAATAAGCCATGGTTTTCAATGAGCATAAATAGTATATCATGAAGTGAGTTATTTAAGTGATGACTTGTAACATAATAAAAATAATTACCAAAAAAGTTTAATATGATTTAAAAAAAAAAAAAAAAACTTTGATATTATGAATCTCTAAAATTAGGAAAATTTAAAAAGAAAGAAAATAGTAGTGATTTTGCTTTGGATCTATGTATGTCTAAGAGTGCTATTTAGCATTTGTAGATTATGTTTGTATTTAAGAACAAATACAAAATAAGAAAATATTGGTGAATGCCAGAATCTTAATGACAAGTAAGTCTTAAGAAAGAATTTGGCTGGTGAAGATCAACGTCACCTTTAGTACAAACAATCTTTTTCCATTATCTTAACATTTCTCACTGCAGCTGGTCAGTAAAGTACCAATATTCCTCACATATATGAATAAATGCATTCAAATTCAATTCAATTCAATTCAGTTTTATTTGTATAGCACATTTTACAATTGACATTGTCACAAAGCAGCTTTACATAGTAAAATAAAATTATGAAGGAATCTAAAAATTTCTGTACAACCCTCTACACATCCCTAATGAGCAAGCTCGCAGCAACAGTGGCAAGGAAAAACTTCCTCAGTTGACACGACAAAGAAACCTTGAGAGGAACCCGGCTCAGGAGGGAAACCCATCCTCATTTGGGTGAAACCATAAAATACAAACCACATAAGAGAATTTCATTACAGTCTAACACGTAGTCCGGTTGGTTCTACCACGACTGTAAGTTCTAAATAACTGCAGCAAGAGAGTTTATATCACCAGCAGCGAAAAGTCGTCTTTACAGTGCAGATCTAAGCCCAGGTGGGCCTTCGTCAGCAGGAGCGAGGGGCTTCCAAGATGAGAACTCCAGCCAGCATCAGCACACCAGGACAGACCACTATGTGTAAATAAATGTAATCACTATCGTAATATTACTTTACCTTAGTACAATTTCCATAAACTCAAAAGTCAAGTAATAATAACATGAATAATATATAGCTCACGCCGAAGGTGATAACTTACTAGGACCGAGCGCACACCCATGGACTGCCGATAGATAAACACACACAGTACCTTCCACATTGCTCACACAAAAGGAAAAACAAAACATGTTGAAATTTTCCTTTGGTTGAAAGTTCAGTTAAGCTGATATCACTCACAATTCATTAAGTTAAATGAGTCCAAAATAAATCAGTTTGCCTTTGTATTATATGACATAACTTCTTTCACAGTAAGACTCCAATGACTTTTTAAGTGACAATTCCTTCCCCCTCGTTGGTGCTTTAATAATTCTCACAACAGGTTTCCAGCTGCATGCACTATTAAGAAACTTAAATCCTTTTCCCCACATTCTACGTATGTTGTTTGATATTCTCTATCTCCGCCTACACACTCTTATTACTATGTGTGTTTTTTCCCACACACTGTCAGCCAAACGCACTCCCCACATAAGCAACTTTGGCAGATTTAAATGCACACCCTATTGAAAGGCCAGACTGTGGTCTTCACAGTGAGAATCGGAAGTAAAATCTCTTCATTAAGAGCTTTGATGGTGAAGTTGTGAACAGTGAGTTTGCTTAGCAGTGATGCGAACTTGTCTGTGGTAATTGACACAGCTTATTTCGAAAGTGCCCAGGTTTCCACTGCCCTGCTGTGCCCTGTGCTGTACACACAGGTGTGTGGCGGATGCGCAGTGGAGCACCGATTGACAACTCGTGTAATGTTTCTGTGTTATTAAGGTTGCCATGGCAACCCAAAAATAGAGGCTCGTAAACTGTTCCTGAGCGATTCCATGAAACCAGAAAATTTGCCCTGTAATATTCTTGCTTTCCTACAACATAGTGGCAATTGAATCATCAGCTATACTTTGTTTACAGTCCAGGATGGTATACAGAACATCATGGAGCTCCTTTGAGGTCATTAAGAGCTCTTAAATTCTATTAAAGCATCCACTTGGCAGCGTTTTAAGTTGTTTTTTAACCAGCTCTGGATGTAGGTCAAAGCAATTCTCCACATTATAATAGGCAGACCCCTGACAGATGAACTGGTTATGGTTGTACCAGGCTCTACATGCATGTTTGTGTTTTTGTGTGCATCCAAATGGGAGAGCAGCGTGTTCGGTACTGGTGGGAACATTCGGATATAATGCTGCTGAGACTCCCTTTTATATTATGTTCTTGTTTTGGATTGAAGTGCTGTGCTTTACATAAGACAACAGTGAGTTCAGGACAGAATAATAATCCTCGGTCTAAATTAAAGGAGCACTTTTTCATCATAATCTCCACCCACCACCATGTACGGCTGCATGTGTAATTACTGGAGACCAGACACACGGTTCTCTAAGAAACACATTTTGCTTTAAGAAAAAATAGAAAATAGAAAACCAATCTAAAACTCCCTTATAACGAACTGTCATTGTCTTTGGACAGTCATTAAAGCTGTTAATTAAAAATGACTTTGTAGCAGGGCTTTTTTGTGTATTTTTAGGAACATATTGACAGTCAGTTTTTGAGATTAAGATTATTTGAAAATGAAATCTGAATCTGTTTGATTTATCTAAAGAATAATTTAAACATGGAAGCATGGTTTTGAGAAAGTATAAATAACTGAAATTTGTACACTTTTTACTGAATGGCTTTGGTGTACCATGCATGAATAAGAATATATTTTCTTGGAAAAATGCTATAATTTTTTGCCTAATCCTAAAAGATGTGAGAAATCTTTAAATGTTTGAGTGGTATTGTAGATAAATATCGATTTAAAGATGCCTAACTATTCCAATGTAATTCAGTAGTCCTAGGCCACAGAAATATGGGTAAATATGAAGGGACAGATTATTATTTGTCCATAATGTTTGTTGGTCCATTTCAAAGAAGCTTTCTGTACAAAATTTTAATTATACACAAAAAGCATGCTATGGGCGGCATGGTGGTGTAGTGGTTAGCACGCCCGCCTCACAGCAAGAAGGCCAGGTTTCGATTACCGGGCTTAGGTGTTTTTGTGTGGAGTTTGCATATTGTCCCCGTACTTACTTTCGCTTCCTCTTTGTACCCTGGTTTCCTCCCACAGTCCAAAACATGCACAGTAGGCTAATAGGTAGTTTCATATTGCCCCTAGGTTTGAGTGTTGGCTCTGCAGTGGGTTGGCAAGCTGTCCAGGGTGTACCCCACCCTCGCCCAAAGATGGCTGAGATGGGTGTCAACCTCCCCGCAACTCTAATTAGGATTAAGTGGCTTAGAAAATGAAAGAATCTATGGATTAATAATAAAAGCATGCTAGTTTTAAATGAAACATTTTCTTTTTGAAAACCCCATTGTCATTTTTATTGAAAAAAAAATATATATAATAAAATGTTCCGCACGCTAATATTTTATACAAGATAATACAAGAAACCTAATAAGGCTGCCATATCATCAATACAAAAAAAAAGATTTATTATTAATAATGAAACCGTAATGCAAAAAATTAAGGATTGTAATCCATCACTCAGACTCACACAGAATATAAAAGACACAGTCTAACTGAGTTAGACAGACAAACATCTGCTTTGCAGAAGCCCTGCATTTACGGAGCACTTAAATCTATATACAATTTTTTTCCCCTTCAAATTTGTCTGGGACTGATCGGCAGATTTTTATTCTATATAAAGCATTGGGTAAACTGCTTTCCTGTTTATTTCTCAGTACAGGAAAACATGTCAGTTTTTTCTCTGTAGTAAACACTTGTATATTTAAGATGCAGTAAATGCAGGTTAGGTTAAAATGTCCCTTGCTTGTTCTTCATCATACTGCTTTCAACAGGGTCATTCGGGATACTGATGCAGTGTTATGGGGGTATCAGACTAATTAGATGGAAGACTTTGCTTTGTTGAACACATTAAACAGAGAGTCTGTGGTTGCCAGAGAACAGAGTAACACGGGCGTCCAGCCGATTCCTATCATCAAGTCCCATACAGAGCATTCAAATGACAGGCAGCGTTCAGCAGATTGTTATCAGAGTGGATCAGGCTGACTGAAGGGAGGCCGTGCCAGCATGATGCCATTTGGATGGATTTTACCATGGGACAAAGTCATTATTTAAAAACCTGCACACAGACGTTGTCGCATAATGCGGTGTGTGGGGTTAAGGCAATTGGGCAGCTTCTTTTCTCCCACCAACTGAAAGTAAGCATGTGCAAACAGGAAGTCATGTGACGCATGGTTAAGCTGAAAAGGGGAAGAGCAGAGGGAGGAGTCATTATTAAACTTTTTTTAAAAGCAGATGTTTAAAAAGCCTGGAATTCTATTGAGGTGGGTTAAAAATATTTGCCATGAATCTACCATAAGGGACATGATTTCAGCATCATCAGAACTGTGAAGTGTGAATAGTTTAAAAAGTAAGAGCTGATGTCAAAAAACAAATGAGCCTGTTGTATGAAATATACTGTATTTAAATTAAAGCACATTATGGACGGATGGACGGTGTCTTCAGAGAGATCTGTCTTAGAAAACCTAATATTAAAATCTGGATGCTCACCATGTGCAGTGTGCAAGCGATTTGTCTTGATGTTGCAGTCAACAGTTAACACAGTTCACACAATATTCAATTAATTTAATTTAGTCATTTATCTGTGCTTAATTCTACTACCTCTGTCTTAGCTGACTCTAGGCGAAGGCAGGGTACACCCTATATAGCTTGTCAGTCCATTGCAGGGTCAACACACGCACACACAAGCATTCAAGGTTGTAGAAAGGCTCTTTATTTTAAACGACTAACCTGGGGAACATAGCTGCCAGACTCAGTTCTAGTCTAATTCCTTTGAGGGGAAACCCTAAAAGATAAAATGGCCTGGTGAAAGGAGTCAGTAATGTTTTTCCTTCCTCTTTTTCTTAGCAGTAAAAGTCAATGAGTGAAAAGACTTTAGAATCCGGAACAGGAATCTTGTAATGTGTCTACATTAGTGTGGATGCGGTTACTTAGTTCTCCCTGTTTGTCTCCTTTACACAGCTCTACTCCTCTCTACACCCACACCTACTCCTCACTGTTCTCTCTTCTTTAATTTGGCAGGAAGGCTTAGATAACCAGCAAAAAAGTATGAAGTCATCATTTATTTGTGTTAATGTGACCTTTTGTTTACCATTTTAGCAAGCAGGTCACTGACTGATGGTGACATTCTTGTGTACATCTGTGTACTTTTTTTAATTTGACATTCTTGAGCCAAACTGAAATGCCCACCCATCCCAGCCCAGCATGCACACACAAAAACAGCTGCAAGCCTGCATACATGGGTGGGTCTGCTAGTGGCTGGTCTCATGCTGTGATTTGGAAAGAGAACACAAATCAACAGCAGTCTCAAGGGAAATCTATACGTGTATGTGTGTGTGAATATATGCTCATGTTGTGCCCCTGAGGTCTCTTCTTTCACACTTGCCCCGCCCTTGAAACTAAGATGGAGTGTGAGATGCGCAGGCACTAAACTTCATCACACCCACTGACACACTTCCCATTGTTTCACTCTACCTTGAAATGAGAGTGAAAAAAACCCAGATAGTCTTAAGCCTGTAGTTCTCTTTTATTCTTCAAATAGTGCAGGGCTTCCTGATACTCTGCCTCTGGTCACATCTATGGCCTGCTGTAATTGTGTGTGTGTGTGTGTGTGTGTGTGTGTGTGTGTGTGATTTGTAATTACTTGGACCCACTCTAAAAAATGATTAGACTTACTTGGCTATAATCAGGAATCAGATGAGAGCCTATCACTAGCCACGCCCTGTTCTTCAGTTTCCTCTTTAACATGTAGACTGATTGACACCTCTGATGGTGACACTTTGGTGTGCGGTGGAGAAAGCCATTTTTAAGTCAGAATCTTCACACTCATTCATGTATTTCCATTTTTCTAAAAGGAAAATAATTCAATAAAAATAAATAATAAGTAAAATAATTGAACTCATCAGATGTCCACTGTGGAACTTGACAAATTCAGTTTGGGGAAATGCCGCTACCCCTCATTGTACAGAGATGATTCAACCTCCGACAACACATGGCTTTAACATACAAGGCCGAGGAGAAAAGGGGGATTTGAAGAACCGCATACTTACCACAGTATGAATGGCTGTGGTGGGAGTGTGTGTAGTGGTCTAGACTTGGGTGGGTCCTATTCCTCAGTTTAACCAAACAGATGGGACCACCATCAGAAAATCCCACATTTTCCCATCACACATTTCATCTGGATGGCCCAACCCTGCTCCCAGAGATCTCTCCTCCACAAAAATCCGTCTCAAAAAAAACATGAAGCACTAATACCGAATCTCCCACAGGCACGCTGAAGGTTTTTTTCTTGTGTGCAATTTTCCCGTTTCTGAATAAAACAGCAGTCTATCTAAACGTAATGTCTTTACTAATGGACATGAACAGGGATATTTAATTTTTCATTGAGGCTTTCTTTATTTTCTTTCTCTCATTCTATGATTTATACATAGCTGGAATAGTTTAGTTGTTCTCACTGTTTTCAGCCACACTGTGAGAAAGCTGATTAAATGAGCATATCTAGCTCTATGGTTGAATAGGGTGAAATGGTTGTCCAAACCAAGTCTGACGCTGTGGAGGATTTAAATTCTATGTGCTGCAATGACACCACATAATATGCCGTTTCAGCCCATTTGAGGAAATGCTGTTGTTTTACTCATGCTCGGTTCTTTTGCTTTCATTCCTTGACTTGTCATGTTTTGTCTTGTGTTCTTTAACTGTTTTTTTTTCTACACTTCTTTTTCTACCTCTTATTAGACCTATGCTAGCTTTGCCTCTTTTATTGATACAGCATTGTGATTCATGCACTGTGTAATGTGAAACATCAGATGAATTAAAGATGATAGTTGCAGTTCACTTGTGCTGTATGCTGCATTTGGTCATATGGGCCTAAAGTGAAAACCTTGATCTGTGCTGCTGTTGCATTACTTCCTTTGGTACATAAACTGCTAGTTTGTTGTCATCCATAAATGCGAATACATTACGATACCCAGTCTTTAAGAGTTCCACAATTTAACATGTTTGTATGAAGTTATCACAGGAATACACTGTTATAATCTGCTTGATATAACCGAAGATGAACAAATCATCATATTCCTGGAGATCGCAATTTGAATCCAGGTTGATTCCGCAGCCATCTGTGACAGGGAGTCAATGGGAGCTTATTGGTCAATCTCTCGAGGGAGGGATGGATGGGATATGTTTCCCTGTCAATCACAGTGATGTGAGGTAATTCGTTCAAAGGCGGATAGCGATTTCCCTCCCGGGGTTAGGCCGCTACCAAATGTGCATGCGCAGCAGTTCGTAAAGAGATGGGTTGCAGCATCACATGTCAAGGAGGGGGCATATGAGTGCTTATGTCCCTTCCTAGTTGGTGGTGGTTGTATGTGATGGGAGGCAACTCTTGACGGGTGGAAATTGGATACAACTAAAATTATGCTAGAAAAACATGGAAATCAAAAAGAGAAAATAATCTGAAATGATTTGTTGAATTATTTAGTTCTTCTCTATTTACGGGCATTGTCTAAAAGCCCACGCTCTTTTCCCATCCTCATGTTCTCCCTGTGCATGTGTTGGTTTCCACTGGTTACTCTGGTTTTCTTTCCACAACCCAAAGACGTCCACAATAGGTTTATTGGCTATCCCAGATTGTCTATAGGTGTGAATGTGAGTATGAAATAGTTGTGTTTGTGTGTTGGATCAGCAATGGTCTGGTGAGCTGTTCAGGGTGTACTCCACCTTCGCCCAGTGTCTGCTGAGATCTTCCCCATGACTAATAGGATTCAGCAGTTCTGCAAATGAGTGAGTGCGAGTGAGGTCAATTTCCCCTTGCTTGCAACTAAACTCATGGCATTTCTGGTATTTGGTAGACGCCCTTCTTCAGAGCTACTTACATTTTGATCTTATTTATATCACAAAGCAGTTGAGGGTTAGGGGTCATGATCAAGGGCCAAACAGTGGCAGCTTGGTGGAATCTGCTGATTGCCAACCCACTGAGCCAGCACTTCTTAGCTGCCCTGTTCTGTTAGGCTAAAGGGAGAATGTTTTGAGATGATTATTATTAAATAAAATCTACTCCTGTATCAACTGACTTAACAAATGCCATTAAAAGTCGACAATTATTGTATTTTTCATAGCTGTGTACTGAATATAGACTAGCTGAGTAAGTATAGTTAACATTAGTTTATTGCTTATTTTTGGATCAAAAATGTTTATTTTTGCTTTTTCTAACAAAAATGTATACACCTAAAACAAAATATCATATATATAGTACTAAAGGTAATGATAATTATGAAAATTACAGGTGATTACACACACTTATTTTTTGGCTATGGGTTCTGGGCAGTCACATTGTGATTACTTTCGATGAAAATAGTATATCAGGCATAAAATCACTTGCACAAATTTGTAAGCTTAGTGCATTTCTCAATATCAGCACAATCACTCCATAACTAAGACTGTAACATTTTAAAAACCAAACTATAAAATAAAAAATACTTTAATAATGCTTCATTGCCACATCAATGTTGCTGAGCCTTGACCTGACCAACTGGAGCGGGCACAGGTGCTGATGAGAAACTGTGAAATTATTTAATCCAGCCTAAAGAATTATGAAGCAATTTACCCAACGTCAAGTTTTATTTGGTTTGAGATGGTCATAAAAATTTTCTTGTGATTTTGCAGTCAGTCATATTATTAACAGAATATTATTTTTGTTGTAGTATATATTGATATTTTTATATGTTATACCTTAGCTTTCATGGATTGGTTGTGTAGTTGAGTGAAGCAACCGACACTAATGGAGCGTGTATTCATTGCTGCAGGTGGATGAGTTATATGAGGGCTTCTGCATTCAAAGAAGGCTACGAGATGGCGCCAGTAAGATGAAGCAAGCCTTCACTGCTTCACCTTCTACTAAAGGGACACGAGAGAGCCTGACCGAGGTCAACCGCCGCTACAAAGAGTACACAGAGGTCATCTCTCGCTCCCTCCTTCTAATGCCAACACAACTGTGCTACTGTTTTATTTTTTGACAGTGTAGTGGTAGCTTATCTGTATCGCTCGTTTCCACAGAACATGGGCACTTTCGAGGGGGAGTTGGAGAACCTGTTGGGAGAATTCCATATCAAAATGAAAGGTAAACAAACTTTTGCTGTATTCAAGGTGAATATTAGGAGCAGTGTATGTTATGTGTGGCTTCAGTGATGTGACATTGCAGAATCAAACCACAGCATAATTCTGAGATACTGCAGTAATGACATTTATGAAAAAAAGAATCAACAGCATGCTGGACATTATTGCATAATAAACAATTAAAGATGGATATAGAATCGATTATTCAAATAAGCTTTATAATAAACCGTAATAACCAGACATGCCCCTGTTCAAACATTTATACAATCTTTAAACACCGACACTGTTTGTTTTTTTAGCTGTTTTTTTTAGCTGCTGTTCAATTAAGCAATCTTTTATCATCAATAAATAAATAATAAATGACTATAACATCATTTAAAACTATCAGAAAAGATCCTTAGGGCTAAATATCATATTGGATATACATACATTGTACATTGTTTTACTTTTTACTGTCCTGAAGCTCTAAACTGCAATCTTAATCACTTTGAGAAACAAATTATTCTTAAACAATTTACCTTAAAATTTCATATTGAAACATTTCCATACTAGAAAAGCACTCAGAGAGCACAGATCTCTGACAAAGTTGTTCAGTACCCCCATATGGGACTGTAAGAAATGCGGCATTTTTATAAATGCAACATTTGTTTATTATTTGAGCCCTACGATGCAAATGCACAGCCATTTATATGATTGCATTGTGTAAAGGGCCTGTCTTGAATAAGAAGTTTGGCCTTGACCTATTTAAAAATTGGTTCCCCTAAAAGTTTAAGCTAGAACCTTATAAACAGAATTTTATCTTTGAGTTTGGAGTACCTCTTATGGCGGAGCTCCAATGCAAATGTCATTAAGCAATGAATTCAATTTTGTTGTCATGTCCGTGCTCACGTGCCCACACAGACCACCCAATAAATTAAGGAAATGGTGTGAAAAATATATTTCATGCGAGCATCGTCACCGCCGGCGCTGAGTGCACTTGCACTCTACAAAAAACTTTTGTTTAGTCAATGTTTTTTGTTCTTCAGAAGAAATAAGTTAATACCATTGAAAAGAATAACTAATATTTTAATATACTAATAGTTTCTTTACTGAAAATCAATGCAAACATTTTCAGGGCTTGGGGCTTTTAAACAAGTCGTAAAGACATGCACAGACTTTATAATAAAGTGGAAGAAATATCCACATATTAAATTTACTCTTTGTGTCCAACACAACATTAAAAATTGTAATATAAATGAAAATGTACGGTTTAAACCTCTTTAAAGACATTTTTGAACATGTTTTCTCTACCTCAGGTTTGGCTGGCTTTGCACGGCTTTGTCCAGGCGATCAGTATGAGGTTAGTAGCGAGTCATTAGTATTACTAGTGTTGAATGACAAAATCGATAAATGCCTGTAAGGTTTCCTTTGGCTTTTTCTGTAATTCTTGCATATATAAAATGCATTACATGCCTCACGAGTTACAAAATACTCATAGTAAAGGCTGAAAATCTGCTAACTACATTCATGTAGTGGCTGTTGCTGTAGCAACAAAAAAAAGCACAAATCCTCTCCCAGCTCAGTAAAACAGTGTTTATTAGGTTATGAAAAACTACTGATCACTCCAGTAATTTTGCTTGATGTTCTTTCACTACACAGCCCTGATAGACTGGGCACAAATGCCTGCCTTTGCCTTTTCAAGTGCACCGACTCCCCCTCCTTACCTTTGTTTTCCTCTCATCTCTGTCCTCCCACTCCTGCTGCAGATTTTCATGCGGTACGGACGACAGCGCTGGAAGCTGAAAGGGAAGATTGAGGCAAACTCCAGGCAGAGTTGGGACGGAGAGGAGATGATCTTCATGCCTCTGATCACAGATCTTATCTCCATAAAGGTGAATAAATTTTTCTACAATAAAAAACATTACTTTTTAAATTCACAGAAGTTGTTCTTGGAAGAAGTTATAAATGTTTTTTGAACATTTATGTGCATTCCAATAATTACAGTATCAGGAATTATATACAGTGTTAATTTGTGAATTTGCAATCACTCCCCAGTCCTTACAGTCATCTAGCTGACTTGCTAACTGCTATTAAACTAAACTAAAACAAAAGCTGATGTTTAGTAATGATTGCTGTCAGTATCAGAATTTTCATTTGAACTATTATCTTCTTAGTGACTTATCTGATCAAGAGCCAAGCCTTCCAGACTGTACATACTATCCTGGCAATCAAAATTCATTTTCACCAAAGTCAGCTGAGTTAACTAGCTGCTGTGCACATACACTATATTGGACACGTGTTTATGGACACTTGACCATCAAACCCATATGGAGTTTTTCCCAAAGTTGCCACAAAGTTAAGAAGCACACAATTGTGCAGAATGACTTTGTCTGATGTTTGGGTTACAACTGAGAGGCTCAAACCTGTTCTCGTATGACAGTCCCCCTGCGCACACAGTGAGCACGAAGACATGCCTTTCCAAGGTTGGAGTGGGAGAACGTGAGTCGCATGCACAGAGCACTGACCTCAACCTCACTGAACACGTTTGGGATGAATTAGAATGCCGACTGCTCCAGGTGTCCCCGCCTGACCTCAATAATGCTCTTGTGGATGAATAATAGAAAATTCATGTACAGCCTTCCCAGAAGAGAGAAATTTACTATAAGAGCAAAAATAAATGGAATACGGAGTCCAACCATCAGAAAACACATATGGTCAAATGTCGTTCATTAATTTATTCATTCGTTTTCTGAAGCTTAATCCTTATTAGGGTAGTGGGGAGGCTGGTGCTCATCTCAGCTGACTCTGGGCAAGTGCTGAGTAAACACTGGACAGCCCACCGGGCCATCGCAGGGCAGAAACATGCTGATAGCTATGCAGTATATATGTATATATCTATATATATATATATATTTTATGATTTTTTTTCTTTTTGATGGCAATGGAAAAATAAGACACAGTGGCTCAGGGGTTAACATTGTCACCTCACAGTGAGAAGGCTCTGGGTTTGAATTTCAGCCAAGGGCCTTTCCGAGTTTGGGGGCCAATGGTATAGTGGTTAGGGTGCTGGGCTCTTGATCAGGAGGTCATGGGTTCAAATCCCCGATAGACTCCCACCGTGCTAAGACTCCTAGAAAAGGTGTGCCCCTGTCCACCCAGCAGTATAAATGGGTACCAATAAAAAATACCCAACAGACTTAACCTTTCGAGTTTGCATGTTCTCGCTGTGCTTGCATAGGTTTCCTCTGTGTACTCCAGTTTCTTTCCATTTTTGAAGATATGAATTTAGGTTAATTGGTTACTCAAAAGTGCTCATAGGTATGTAATATGAGTCTAAATGGTTGTTTATGTCTGTGTTAACTCCAATAGGCTGTTCCCCACCTAGTTGGGATTGGCTCCAGCTTCTCCCTGAAGGATAAGCAGTATGGATAGTTGATGGATGAATATTAAAACAATCTTTAAATTGAAAAATAGACTTTACCACTGTGCTAAATATGATGCAAATCCCAATCTACTGTACATCAACCATTCAAGAGGACTTAGGAACTTAAATGATAAATTATAAATAAATTTTAAATTGCTTTTACTTTCTTTTACACTTTTATTAAAATTGATTCAACATTCAATTTAAAAAGTCAGTGGCTTCCATATTATTTGTCAACCCTGACTAAATTACTAACTGTCTGTGTTTTCTTTTTTCTTTTTCTTTTTCTTTTTTTTTTTTTTTCAAAAAAGGTGACTGAGCTG
>JBCNYG010000001.1:47492587-47510113 GCA_039654305.1 Porochilus rendahli | reverse complement strand
AAAAGTCAGTGGCTTCCATATTATTTGTCAACCCTGACTAAATTACGAACTGTCTGTGTTTTCTTTTTTCTTTTTCTTTTTCTTTTTTTTTTTTTTTAAAAAAAGGTGACTGAGCTGAAGGGACTTGCCACTCATGTCCTGGTGGGCAGCGTGATCTGTGAGACCAAGGACCTGTTCACTGCCATGCCTCAAGTGGTGGCTGTGGATGTTAATGACCTAGGCACCATTAAACTGAACCTGGAGGTGACCTGGTTGTAAGTAGCAATGAAGTTGAAAGATGCTTTTATTCTTTAATTTAATTGTATGACATCTGTTGATCCTTCATCCAAACGCCTCCTCTCAGCTTGTTCCTTGATTCCTCTGAACATATTTTAAGAACATGCATAACTTGTAAAGACGTGGTAGACGTTGATTTAACTTTGCTATTTCAGCAGGCTGAGGGGATGTTGGTGTAAAGAATCAAGGCAGCACCATTGAGATTTTGGGAGGCATTTTAGCCTGGAATATGTTAAAATGTGCTGCCCTCTGCTGATGAGTTAAGAGACTGACTAAGCAAATACATCATCTCTTTCCATGCAGTCCATTTGACGTGGAGGACCTGACCCTGTCCTCAGGTAATGTGAGCAAAGCTACTGCCCTGCAGAGACGAGTGTCAGTGTACAGCCAGGGCACGCCCGAGACCCCCACCTTCCAGGATGCAACATTTTTTGTGAGTTTTAGTTATTTTATATTCTGCAGTATAGGATGGTTTCACTAGATTTAATCACCATGCATATTTTAATGTTTTTCCTGCTTCCTACACACCTCACCTTGGCTAAACTGAATTAACAGTTGTTATTGAAATATGTAAGGATTATTAGTCATATATACATAACTATATATATACAGGTGATGGTTAGCACAGTGAAAACACTATGTGCAGGATGTTCTCCAAGACCAGTCAAGAAAGTGTCAAATATATAATAATGTGTGTCCCAGTGAACATTATGAATTATTTTAAATATTTCAGATGATGCCAAACTTGTGTGAGTTTAAATGGGGTAAAAAAGCCTCATGAGATCTGAGAACCGTCTGGTCGGGGTCTAATATGATAAGCGTGCTTGATTAGGTGCAGCCATCCACGACGGGGAACCCATAAGCTCTCAGGGAGGGAGAGACGGTACATGATCTCTTCCCTGTCATTCATGCAACACTAGTCAATCATGGGTGTCTGAGCTCATGCATACAATTGTGTAGATGGCGCTTTCCTACGGGTGTGTTACGCACTTTGAAAAAATTGGCATCGCATGCATTTGAGGGTGGGTGTCATGTGATAGGAATGTATTGCTTGATACTGAATGTGGGAATTGGTGATGACCAATTTAGTTAGAAAATCAAAATGTCATTAAATAAACCTTGAAAAAATACGATTAATTGAATGAACTAATTACAGAGCCCCTGCATAGGCATGGGCAAAAAAAAATCTTTGTTTCTGGTGGAAATGCAAAGGTTTCTGGTCCACATGTGACTGTTGGGCTATTTTTTGACTGTGGGATTTGTGTCAAAGAGAGCATTTAGATGGACATGCAGAGTTTTAGTAAAAGGTCTCTGGTCTCAACAGTCAATCTTGTCATTAGGTGAGGAGGGGAAAGAATACACCCGCTTTACCCCAGTGTTAACCCAGACCTCATCGGACTACAATTTCCTAAGAAACTCATCAGTTATTCTGAGGGAGGCTAGAGCCTATCTCAGCCAACACTGGGGGAATACGGAATACACCCTGAAGAGCTCAGCAGACCATAACACTGCCAGCAAACACTCAAAACCACACACACTCACACCTGGAGCAATTTGTAACAGCCAGTTAACCTAATTGGACATTGGGAGGAACCCAGAGTAACCAGAGAAAACCCACACAAGTACAACTTGTAAAAGTTGAAAACGTGAAAACTCCATACAGAAGAGTCCGAGGCTGGGACTTGAACCCAGGACCTTGCTGTTATCAAGTACAAAAGACTGAATTGAGAGATGTTATTTATAACCTTACTGAAGCTATACTGAAGCTTAAGCTATGTGTGGGTGTTTAAAACCATGCTTCACAGATGCTACTCCTTTAATACAAGTAATAAAAAGGTCAATAAACAGGATATTTTTCTTCTCCTTCGTTTTTAATGTTCCTTATGACTTTTAATGTATGCATTAGATTAACCCTGGTATCGCAATTCTTGACTCTCTGAGCCTGATACTAATCTAATTTTTGGTACATGTTTGGGCATGTGATTTGCATCCTGTCGATGTTGCTATGCTTCATTAACACTAAATAACTACCTGCCCTGGGTTTCATTGTCAACATCCCCTCTCCCTGCTGTGTACGTGTGTGTCTGTGTGTATCGGGATGGGTGCACAGAGATGGCAGCCTCAGCCTCGTCAGGGCCACCAACTCTCATTCCTGCACACACTCAGGGACACTCTGTTAGAGAAACTCAGACGCAGTCGCTCATTTGGGGACCTGGCTGCACTGCGGCCTCGTCCCAGATCCAGTCTGGACGTCTACGTGAGTCAGGTCATTGTGTGTGCCCAGCTGCCTTCAAAGCATGCGTGTGTAGTGGTCTTGCTAGATTTTCAAACCTGTCGCACCTAGTTCTTGTGCCTCAGACTTTCAATATTCCCATTTCTACACCAATTAGAAGAAGGTTTCTGTCATGATTGCCAAACATGACGATTTTCTCCTTCTCTCTCTTGCTCTTACAGTCCACGTTACCGGATGACGTTTTCGAAAATGGGGGCTGTGGTGTAGCTGAATGCAAGCGCCTGTCTTTCACCTTCTCTGATACACCAGCCTCTAGCCCAGCTCCTAGCCAATCACATCCTGAGATCACTGTAACACCTCCTGAAAGTGAACAACCACCTCAGCTTCCTGCCTTAGATGATCAGCCCGGTCTGGAAGATGATGGAGAGGATGAGGAGGAGAGCACCAGTGTAAGTGCTAGCCTTGCAAGTGCCAGTGAGGCAGAATCTGAGCGTGAGTGGGAGCGAGTAGAGTGTCAGCAAGGGTACGAATCCACAGCACCCTCACTCTCCTCAGAAGGACAGATCTCAGCTGTGGGACCTGAGGATGTGGTATTTCTGGACCATAGCAGCCATGATGAGAGCTCCGAGCTAAAGCCGGTGGAGCTGGATGGGGAAGAAGGCAGTCTCACCAGGCAGCTTGTGAGAAGGCTCACTTCCTCTGATATCCTGCCTGAACCATCTGCTCTCAGCTGGGCTGGAGAGAGCAGTCTGGAGGAGGCCATCCATAGCCTTCTGATGAAGCTGGAGAGTGTAGTCCAGCGCTGCCGAGAGCTCCAGGACCTCGAACAGGAAGTGATGAAGCTGGAGGATCTTCTTAAGGTGAGAATTTCATGATTTTGATATTGAAGAATTTCTGCAATTTATATTTTTTGACATGTGGAGACCAGGGGATATGTCTTCTGATGACTGTTGGCAATTATTTGATTGTGTACTATTAGTTAACTTGGTTTAGAGTTATTTGGATTAATTACCACCTTGGACATCCAAGGAGGAGTTCTGGTAATTCAACTGAATTAAGTGTCCTCGAACTATGTCCTGCTAATGTATGACACCACTGTCTGTGTTAGCCTTTACCCTCCCTGGTATGTGCAGGAGAATGTAGAGAACTTGCCATGTGGTAGTGTCTGCAACTAAGCTGGGTTAACAGTTGGGTAAAAATATACTTAAAGGGGATTTAAACCCAGTTATTAATGGCTTGTGCACAGGGTATATGTCTGTACACATCGAAATTGTTATTATTTACCTTCCTCATGGAAAAGAAATGAGTAATAAAAATATGGGGATGCCATTGTATTGTCAAAAGTGGGGCGGGCGTGACATTGAATCAACACTAAACGCAGAAGTGTTGTGCTTTAAATGCACTGGAATATGTACCATTCATTCATGTAAATGAGCAGATGCTGGTCTGATGTAGCATTATGTGCAGATGTGCCTAGCCTTGTTTTATTTTGGAGTTTAAAAGGCTATTCAAACTATCGAACAGATTTTTTTGCAGATTGCATCTTATAGATGTAAGTAAAAACCACCTTATGATGAAATTATACATATTTTCAGTATAAAAGGAGAGTTTGCAAGGCTTTCTTTTGATTTCACTTTAATAGTCACCTTTTCTGTCACATTATCCAGAGCCACTACTCTGGTTTTCAGGGATTAATAGCTGTTTTGTCTCCACAGTGTCGCGGCCCTTCTCACAGGAGTCGCTCCTCCAGTCTCAGCCTGACAGTGGAGAGTGCTCTAGAGAGTTTTGACTTTCTCAACACCTCAGACTTTGATGATGAAGATACTGGGGATGACAATGCTGCTGTCTCACGCTCTGTATTCTTCGACATAGACAATGAGAGGATTGGGTAAGTGCTCTCAGCTTTCTGTCCTAAGCAAATCGCTCTGTAATCCTTCACCACTGTCTCTCTCTGTGATATGTGTAATAGACAAAACTTGTGTGTGTCTGTGTGTTTGTGGGTGTAAAACAGGCGAAATCGGCATCCAGAGGCCCGAGGTCATTTGAGTGAAGCTTTGACAGAGGACACAGGTGTGGGTAACAGTGTGGCCGGGAGTCCCCTGCCACTCAGCACAGGCAACGACAGTCTGGATATGGCCATCGTTATTCATTTGCAATACTGCAACCAGCTCATTCAGGTGACACACACACAGTCTGGTTTCCATAACTTCAGGGGAAAACACATAGAACTTGTGCTAACCATAACCATAACCGCTACTAGACCAAACCTAACCTTAACTTCATCATAACCTTATCATTACCTTAAAACAGGTCGTCACTTTAAACTCTCTCTCTCTCTCTCTCTCTCTCTCTCTCTCTCTCTCACACACACACACTTACACACTCACACACACACACACACACACCAATACACAAAGCTCTACAGCAATTACAGTTCCTAATTTCAGAGTTTCATGCTGGCAAACGCCGTAGTAATAGTTTTAGTTTAGTTTATAGTTTTTCTGTTTAACAGTAAACATTATATCAGGAATCACAACACTCTGAACATGATATGGGTAAATATTAAATGTGTTACATTTGTTGACACAAAACACTAATTATTTGTTTATATGATCATAGATATTGACTTCAGGAGGAAGCACATGGCAGCATAAGGCCTGTTTGCACAAACTCTCTGTCCAAACAGAGTTGCTGGAGGAGTTAACAGAGAACAGCATCAAGTGGCTTGGAAGCGTCAGCTCAGCTGCAGACGGTGAGTGTGTGTTTCTCCGCTTGGTATAAAGAGACCTTATCCAGCATGAAAAAATAAACAATCCATAAAAATAGTTCTAACTTGTGTTTGTTTCTAAACCTGAAACTGTTTACTCCGAAGTAAAGCAGTTTCGTCCTTCACAGAGTGAAAACGTTTTTATTAAGGAAAGACAGAATAACAGAGAGACAGATTTCCCCCTCTGTGAGATTCAGTTATATATCCTACCAGAGTGCTGTGTGTTCGTTCCTATTCAGGGTTACAAATAAAGTCATACGTTATGCGCTTGGCCTTTATCTCTTGGCCTTGACTGAGGAAACACAGCTCGTCTCTAGTCATCACATAATACCTTTATGCAGCTCACACAGAAGACTTGAGGATTTTACATTGACTGTTCAATCAGCAAAGTAAAAAAAATCTAAATTTCCATCTTACACAGGTTAAACGCAAACTGTTTAGTGCTAAGCAAAAGTGAATGAAGTAATTAAATGAATAGCACATTCACTAAACAAACATGAGAAACATAACCACAATTAATAATACAATTAAAGCAGTGATTCAGATTCAGAACAAACATGCTTTCATGGAGTCCCCACCCAAACAGTCGTAGGATTACTCCAGGTATAGAAGAGATGCTTTCAACCAAGAGTAAGTTACCTCCGAATGGCTTGGATCCATTTTCAGTTTTGTGTCAAATCTACTTCATTCGAATAAAAGATGTTATTACGGTAACATTTAGATTCTTGTAGTACCTATATGCAGTGTATACAGTACTGTGCAGAAGTTTGTTTTTTTTTAAAGAAAAAGTCATCACACAAAATACAAGCTTTGATTTTTAGCTCCCGTGGGAATGTATATGGGTCACCTTGACCTTGTTTCAAGGTCACAAGGTCAAGTTTTCTATGTACTCTTTGTATATATATATATTTTTTTACTATAAAAACATTTAATTGCATTAAAACACCAATAGACTCAGTTTTGTGTTATGGAAATTAGCTGCACCTTGCAGAACTAGGCGCAGTTCTTTTTAAGACTTTGACTGTCGCATTAGCTTTTTTTTTATTTATTTATTTATTTATTTATTTATTTATTTATTTAAACCCCAGCAGCGTTCATTTTGCTTTCTGTATGAAAAGCAGTCTCTAACATAATATCCTGCTTTCTTTACTTAATTTAATAGTGGAAAAATATACTTTAAAATCTTAAATGTATTTGTAATAATTTAATAATGCAGTCATAAAATAAAAATCTATAGAAGTGTTTATACAAATAAATAGAATACTTGAGACTTTTGCTCAGTGCTTACGAAGCAGCAGGGGGTACAGATAAAAATATGCATGCTGACAGGAATAAAACCGCACTAACCTTGTGTTTTCGTGTGCTCAGTCCTTCCTGGGCTGGAAGAGCGGTCAGCGTTGCTCTCCCTGTGGTGTGAGTGTACTGGTTTTGGAGGCCCATTTCACAGTACAGTGGATCGCGTCATCAAACACATGCAGCAACGCTTCACTGCATCACTGCTGGAGACTCACCCTCACAGCAGAGACTCAGGTATACACCACACCACATTACAATATTCTACAGCCTCATACTAAAATCTTCCTATTACTTAAATCTTGAAACCTCAAGACTTACATTTCTTACTTAATTACATAGATATAAGTGTAATCATTGAATTCATAATAGTTAATTATGTAATAATTGTGTACTTTAATGTTTAATTACAAAATTAGATTTTTATGGGATTGACTCATTTGCTCATACTTGAGCATTATATAATGTCATTAATTTAAGGTGTGTGTGTGTGTGTGTGTGTGTGTGTGTGTGTGTGTGTGTGTGTGTGCATGCGTGCGCGCGTGCATGCAGTGATCAGGTTGGTGCTGACTGAGATGATGGATAGGAATGAGTTACCCTCCGCCCCTTCCTTTCTATCACAAGATGTTTTGACAGTGTTCCAGTTTTACGCCTACGCCACCAGGCACAATGTCACAGACATGGAGCAACACCTGCTGGAGGTGGCCAGAGAGGGTATGACTCAGTTACAAACACACACAGACTCAAATGTATGTTGATGTCAGTCATTATTTATAACTTCCGTTTAACGTATGTAATATTATCCAATGAATTCAATCATAATGTGTCCAGAAAAGTGAATTGCCTGCCCTGTTAGCCTCAGTAAGTGGATCCGGTATCAAACTGCTATGCTGTGCTGTTATGCACAGTAATATATGTATAATATAATTAATCAGAATCTTCTGACCATTAGTGTAATATCAGCTCAAAAATGAGTCTTAGTTTCATTCTGTAAAATCCTTTTCATTCTTAGTGGAACATATAAACATTACACCTGAGTCATATGTGTGATATAAAAGCAGATAGCAATAATTGGATACTTAAACCCTGTCTGTTTTCATTACCTTTTTTACTCAAGAGAATGAAAAGAAAACCTTTAAAACGTTTGCATATATAGCATTTTGCAGAGCCATTAGGGTTAAGAGCTTTTCTCAGTGACCCAACGGTGGAAACTTGGTGGTATTGGGACTTAAACTAATGATGTCAAATAAACAGCTAATGCGGAAGTGTTGTCAATAAATGTATTGTGATATATACCATGAGTTCATGTAAATGAGGAAATGCTTGTCTGATGTATGTAAATGTAATGTAGTGTTATGTGCAGATGTGCCTAGTTTTATTTTATGCAGAAGTTCACTATTTTATATCTGATATGATAGTTTAATACCTGTATAAGCTTATTTTTGCCGCTATCTTGCCTTATATTAACTGACACCTCCACGTTCGGTTCTTGTGTTTTCCTGCACTGGCAAGAATGAAACAAACTCCAAATGGTGGTTTGCATGCACATTCTGACTCTGCGCTCTCAATTATGGATATCACACTGACTTTTATGCCACCTTTCAAGTCTATAATGACCGTCGGCACATATACAATAGGACAATGTGCACCATGTTTACTCGCACCTGAACATAAGGCTTAGACACAGTTAAAGCTACACATCTCCCTTAACACACATAATCTCACTGTGTTGCTTGGGTAGCCAAACATGAGAGAGGCTCAGAGTTTGCTCATCGTAGACGAGATGATATCCTGGATAATTTCATTAATTCACATTACAGCACTGATTTAGAAAAAATATACCTACAAAGTCAGATATCTGTAGTCATATGTGTACTTGGAAAAAAAAAATTGAAAAATGCCATTGAAAAATGAAAGTGCCTTACTAATTAGCTCTTAACGTATAAAGTTAACTAGAATATCAAGTTACACTGCAGCATGTATTTAATGTTTGGAAAATTGTAATCTTACACCAAGCTAAAGATATTGGAATATAACTATGTGGAATGAAGTGTCTAGATCATTGATTAATGAACATTACAGATAAAATGTGCTTAATAATTAAGTCACAGCATTGACTCCAGTCTAGTAGTGATGTCATCATGCAGTACACTGTGTAAGAAGTGTCCGTAAGTTACTGAGGTTTATATGTTTCCACTGAAAATGATGAAGCCTTTTGTTTAGTTATTGAGTGAATACACTTCTGCATGTTTAGAGATCAGTTTGCATGGTGTACACTCAGTGCTCTGTAGATAAACTGCCATGACAATTTAAAAAATGCTGATATTGAAGATGTTTTTGTTGCAGCTGCGTTTGCGGAGCGTCTGAGCTCTGCCGATGCCAAGTGTTCTGTAAAGGAGTTGCAGGAAATTTCCATCTCTGCTCTCCAACCCCGTACACACACCCTGCGTGTTCTTGCTGGCCTCCTGACCTCTGATGACCCTGACCTCAGTAAAGCTGCCTCTGCGTTTCTCTCTAATGCTGCCTCACATCTGCTTTTTAGGTCAAAGGTCAGCATGATTGACACCATACTGTGTTATAATCACTCAGTGCATGTTCTTTAATCCTGATTGACTCAAGAGACAAGATAGAGTTTGAAGGAGACTTGTGTGTGTGTGTGTGTGTGTTGTCAGGCAGTGCATTGCTACACACAAACCTTATCAGAAGGTGGTGGACATTCACAGAGAGCTGCTTGTGTTGCTCTGAGCTGTCTGAAGGTCAGCATGAGCAGCACACAGATTTTCATCAGTTTTTCATCAGTCATGTGATAATGTTACAAATGATTGTGTGGATGAAAGTTTTTGTCTGTTTGTCTCAGGCGGTGGAGAGTATCAAAGCAGTTGTGGCGCTGTGTGACTCTGCTGATGAGGAGCTTCGCCATGTTGCCATACAAACCCTCCTCACATTCGGTAGGCTTCATGAAAATCTTAGCTGTTCAGCTACATTAAATTTAGATGAGCAGCTTGCATGGCTGTGTGATGACAGCAGTTACCTTGTGTTTAACCATAAAGGATTAGTTTATTACTATAAATAGGATTATTTGAAGTGTTTATGTTGTGTTTAATACTGGTGCTTCAACTTACCATACTGTACAGTGCTGTGCTTTTACACTACATTTCCATTCTGGGCATTTGGCTGAAGCTCTTATCCAGAGCGACTTGCATGTTTATCTCATTTATACAACTGAAGTTGAGGGGTAAGGGCCTTGCTCAAGGGCTCAAGAGTGGTAGCTTGGTGGTATTAGGGCTTGAACCATCTTGAACTGCCAACCTTCTGATCAGTAACCCAGAGCCTTATCCACAGCCCAAAAGACTGTGCCGCTGTGCAAAAGTCTTGAGCCACCCACAAAGAAATGCTGTGGAGCAAAGATGCTTTTACATTAAAAATGCTAAAATAATAGTTAAATAGTAATTAAATTACAGTAAATACAGTAAACAGTAAATAATATGAAGTCAATATTTAGCGTGATGACACTTCGCTTTAAAAATATTTTTGTGCAGCTTTATAAAGAAACTAGAAACACACAGAAAAAAAAAGAGACAAGTTCACAGCGCCCCCTGCTGGGCTTACGGTAATATCACGTTTCCAAACTATCTCACATTGTTAAAGGTCAGATATTATACCCTTTATCAGACCTTTATTTCCCATCTCAGAAAACAGTGAAGCACTAGGGCACAATTTCTAATCCAAAAGCTCCACAGTTCTTCAGGATGCGTCTTCACCGCCTCTCCCTACGCTGATTTTTAGAGAGTGAGCTGGACAGCTTGTTTTGCTTTCTCCCATTTGTAGTCTTTCCGCTCCCTGTGCCTAGCCTGCTCTGATTGGTCACCTTTCTGAGTTGCTTGACCTTTCAATGCAGTAGTTGTACACCCTTTAGTGTACACTGTCTACACTTCTGCTGTTCCTGAGGAAGATTCAGGTTTGACGAAATGTTCATTTGTGTACAGGTGAAGAGGGTCGGCTGGCGTACGAGCAGTTGGACACAGTGCCAAGGGAGATGGTGCGACTGGGTACGCGTCGTGGTACTGCTGTCACCACAGCCTTCTGAGAGCAGCAAGTTCAAAAAAGCCCACGTTACTGTTCCAGCTGTCCCGCTTTTCCGAGGCATGAGGGTGTTCATGAGGGTGTCCAGGAATTAAGAACTGAGGTTATGAGCCTTATAAAGCCACTGGGGGCTGGATGCACAGATTGTTTCTAGCAGCAGTTTTTGTTTCTATCATGATCACTCACATTATTCTCAACGTTCTTTCTCATCACCATTTAATTTTCGGTTGGTTGAGGTTCCTGAATTTGCACTTGTCCAAGGCATGTACATAGAGCATATTATTATTGTATTGTGTTGCATATCCTACCTGAACTACCTGAGACGTGTGCAGTTCAGCCTCAGGGATTCTGAGGGACGTTTTTAATCTAACCCTCGTAATTACTCAAGAGTGTGTATGTGAGTCCTGACTGTGGGCATCATTACATAGAGTTCAGCTTGGCTCCACACCATGTGGATTATAGTAACAGAAGCACGTATCTGTTTATCCAGACCTCATATAGCATTTTGCTTTGCTTTGCAGTGCCACCAGTCAGCATTACACAGAGCTGAGCAGTAGGATGTTGACATGGTGGTCTATCACTAGTGACTGTAGATGCAAACCTCTTCTGGGTTATCCTGGAGATTAAGTATTGAATTAATATGGTATGAATGAATGGTGACAACACCTAGGTGTGCGCGCGTGTGTGAGTGTGATATAATGCACTTTTTGGAAAGAAGTCTTAATGGATTTACTGTGAATTTGGTGTTAAGCTTCAATGAAGACTGAAAGTACAGTGCTATGTGATCCAACTCGCTTCTGTGCCTAGTGTAACTGTACTACTGAGTCAGGTTTTTTAACTGTGACAACTCATCTTTTCATAGCGTTATTTATTTTTTAATTTACATCCATGTATCATTTTTTTTTAATCATCATAGGATAACATAACTAAACATAAATGCTTTACTTTCTTTGGTATTTATGATTACTTCCCTGTCACACTGTAATGTTAATTCTGTACATTTTTAATTTGTTTTAATGATCATGTGAACTTTTCTTTGAGAGTACTGGAGTAAAAATGTGCTTAGTAAGCACTGGAAATGTTTTAGTGTATATATTAGCCTGTAATTTTGTTAACTGTCACTTCACTTTTCTAAAGCCATTGGTAATCTGTATAACAGAGCTTTGTAAACATGGCCTATTTTTGCAGATTAGATTTTGTTTTGGTTAAGCCCGATCCCACTTGTCTTTTTTCGCAGTATTTTTTGAATTTGGGCATCAAGCAACCAGTTTAACATCAGACTCCCCGGGGTATTTTGTACATATATTGTAGTTCATGTGAGATGTGCTATAAACATGTGCTTTGTTCAATTCCAGGCTTAAGCATACATCTAGATTTTTTTTAATTGTCACTAGAACACCCAAGATCCTGTTAAATATTTTAATATTCTTTTTCATAACTGGTTTGAGCTTAATACACTTTATCAGGAGTGCTGTAGAAACAGCTCTAGCACAACTTGCATTTGAATGAATGCAGCACTCTGGCTCTCAAACCTACTGTATAATATCCCATTCAGTTTTCTTCTTTGTTTATAATATTCCTTTGTCTGTTGCAATAAAGTTTATTTTTGGATAATGTTATTTACTGAAGGACTGTAAAAAGTCTCCATTTCCTGTTTTGCCTTTTTTGGTACTATAATGGATAGACTTATTCCTAAAGCTTAAATATTTACACTTGAGTGTAAAATAAATGCACCAAGACATTTAAAACTGGTTAAAATTATGGATTTTGACATCTTATTCTTGAACACAATGCAATTTTGCATACTTTGAAAGCCATTTTATATTTAACCTATGCTCTGCTCTTCTTCTGAAATATCTCCAAAAGTATTCGCTCACCCATCCAGATAATTAAATTTAAGTGTGCACCTACACCTAAGCATGCATGCTAATTCTTTCAAACATTTGTAGAAGCATATTGCCACTATGAGTAAAGGCATGTACATAATTTGAATTACATGCAAGGCCACATTTAAAAACACTCTCATTGTGCAGCTCTAATCAATGTATTTCAGTAGCTGTTAAAACGTCAAGTGTGTACAGATCCAAAGCAAATAACAGTAATCACTCATTAAAGAGATGCTCATGTCTGATTGGTAGGCAACTAAAAAATTCTTGATGTTGCATAATGTTTTGGCTGTGCATGCCACTTGTGCATCTGTAATCCAGAGATTAATAGAGAAAAGCATAAATACTGAGAATTAAATTTAATACTCTGAACCACAGTGCCTCTATGGGTAGGGAATTCTTATTAGTCAACCTAAACCATTTCAGCCCAACAAATCTATGGTGCAATCCATGTTCATTCTAATAAACTAGTCTAAAAAGAGCTGCAAGACCATTTATAAAAATATGGCTGTTTATTCAAGTACATGTCAAAGTATCACATATGTACAGATAACATGTTAAACCACTAATTTCAAATTTTTACAAAAATTAATTAAAAAAAAAGAAATTGCACATCACTGGAGTCATAAAGCAAATTAAAACAAGTCACATTCCACAGTTCTGAATTGTCCAAGGCACAAATTTAAACGCTACTCTGCATCTGGGGCAGAGTCATCAGATTCAGTCCCAACCCTTGTGTTTTCAGCATCTTCAGGGTCTGTCTCCTCATCTTCCACATCACTTCCAGAGTCTTCATTTTTCCATTCAGGCTCTTCGTCAAAGGCAATTTCTCGCAATTCTTCCAAGCTGTCTGGACTTTTCCCAGTTAATCGCTGTTACCAAATTAACAAGTTAGTGTTTTGAATAAGATTCATAAAAATACATTAGTCAAACCACCGAAACCTAACCTCAATCATGTCAGCCATGTGTTGGACATGCTGTGCTAGCTCCTGTAGTTCATCATTTTCACTTTTCAGCTTAGCAATCTGCTCATCTTTGGCTTCTATCTCTTTATGAAGCTGTTGAGAACACAGGTCAGTTAATCAGAGATGAATGGTCCCTCCACAGTGTAAAAATAAAATTCTTCAGCAGGTTGGTTTGAGAGTACCAGAGCTGATTTACCATTTCAAGCAACCCATAATTCATATCCAAGACATCACAGCCCAACTGTTTACACAAACATGCTAACATTTAATATCCTATGAAGCCAGTTTTTGCTTTAACTTTGGGTAATATTACAAACAATACATGGTAGCATCTGTAAACAGAACAGCTTTTCTAAATACTGGCTGGAAGTATAGAAGGGTGATTTATAGCAGAAAGAACAGCAAGTAGAACAGGCTTAAATGTAAGTTACCAACCTTCTCATTCTCCTGAAGCACACTGAAAAGGGCTTTCCGACGTTCCTCTGCCAACTCCTTCCAGTAAGAAGAGGTAGGGGTTTCTGCAAGGATGGGACAGAGAAACCAACCATTAAAGATAGTGGCCAGGATAGACTCCCTGTCTAAACTACCAGATAACTGCTGAGACATTGAAGAGTCCTGCTAAGAAATTACACACAAATTGCCCAATATCATGTAGAAAACAAGAGTCTCATAACTACCTTTGACCATGAGTTCATAAGCTTCCTGGGAGATGCCTTCAGTTTGATTCTCATCATCTGGTGCTGCATTTTTCACAACTTCAGCTTTAATTCTCTTGGAGCCCTTCACCTGATCTGCACTCCACAGCTTCCTCTTAGGAACAACCTTACCAGACTAGATTTATAAAAAAAAAAAAAAAAAGAAATAAAAAAAGCTGTTCCATAGAATGCCACAAGACCCTCAGCCAGGAGGCCTCAAGCACATGGAGGACAAAAGCCATCCCCCATATGAAGAGTTTCAAACAATCAACATTAGACAGCCAACACAGGTTTAGGTCATAAGGAGTTTTATGCAAAATGTCAAAGCTATCATGCACATGAGCAGAGCAATGGCCCAGGCAAGCTTTATATGTTTAAAGTTACTGTGCCAAGGCCAAAGATGCAAATTAGCTACCCCACACAAGGGTTAATGTCATATAGGTTAGCATTCTGGAGGTAATTCGATTTAGCTGACTGATCAACATGGCTGATTAAGCCACATACCTCAATCTTCTTCCCAATAGGCTTATTGACAGCAGAGGGCTGGAGAACCTGAAGTGTCCTCCTCACAGATGTTCCTGATGTCTGTGGCATAAAATAATTCTGCAAGACAAAAAGTATAGACATGGGTTCTTAAAGGTGCTTTTAGGTGAGCATTAAATGCAATACACACAAGATGGTAAACAATCTAAACTGACAAGCTACACTTCCCTCCCCCGCACATCAAAACACTCACAACTCCCTGATCTCCACTTACACTCTTGTTAACGGTCATTGTGAGACTCAAGTGAGAATGGTAGCTAAGCAGCACCATGTATGAATGCCTAGCTAGCGTGGGAAAGGGGCAGGACAGTAAGCAACATGAGGCAAAGCATCCAAATTCCCACAGTCAGTCTGTTGCGCTTACATATTATCTTACAGCCTGACCTTTAAACAAAATTACCGTGGGAACTTGCTCTAAAAACTCATTACCAACAAATACAACTTAGGAGTTAGTTAACGTTTCCACCCAGAACCCCATGGCAGTAGAAGCCACAGTTAGCGGGACTGAACACCAGCACATAGTGCAATTAGGGGGTCTACATGGGTAATAAATCTAGAGACATCGGGAGTCAATTAAAACTAAAACTTGCACACAATTCACAACCTAATGTGAAGAACTCCCAATTTTAAAACAGTACCCTGACAAATTGCTAAATTGTTAACTCCTTTGGATTAGCTAATTCTTCCTGGCACTGGGTCACATACCCCATTGTGTTTATGGTAGTGCTTGAGACAAGGTAGAAAAAGGTTCATTTCAATGGGTATGGCCAAAATCTACCAGTGACCATCAACAGACTTGCTAAAAATTTGACCACGTTGATCCCATTTCATTTATTAGGAATAACAGGGTAACTACTTCCAAAAGGTACATGTACAAAAGTCACTGTTAATGGTTAAAATGGGAGAATATCCAAGATTACAGACTTCCAACTGGGATTTGCATGACATAGTACTAAAAGTAACAGGTAAAGGTTTTAACAGAACAAAGCCAGTGACCTCCAGATGTAGAGAAAGTCAAGTTGTTGATGTTTAAAGTCAAGAGTGCAAGAAAAAGGAATTTTTTAATTTAATTTTTTTTTCTTTTAAAGTTTAAAATCTCATCCACCCCAAGCAAAACCATTTAGAAGCAAGTTCTCACCCTAGTGTACAATTTAACATACCTTAACATTCTCACGAGGATTCTCCATGTGCTTCATTTTTCTGACAGAACTCATTTCTTCCGTTCACTAGGGATAATCTACAAACAAGATCTTCATTACCCACAAGTGGAAACATCTCAGAAGGGGTTTAAATTCCAACATGCACATGAGCACCCAGCTGCAAAAAGCTCAGAGACTTACTAAAAACATAAATAAAAACCATGAAAAAGGTGTTGATGTTTGACATTTGACAAAGGTGTAGTTAATGACATTATAACTTCAGCTCTTGGACGGCAGCCCAAGACAAATAACTATTAACTCATTATGTAGATATGTGCACATATACAGCTTAGTGTAGCTACCTTAGCTGTCATTTATGCACTTTTTAATTGCTGCTAAACTGATTTTACTGACCATACAACAGTTGACAGTTATCTTTATTAAAATGCGCAGTTTTGTTAAAGGAGACAAGAAAAAGACGTTTGTGTTTTCACTCTCACTCTCTTTGCCAAACTACTTACTCCTACTAAGATCACAGAAAGGGGGATGAGGGTTATTGAAGCCCATCTCAGCCGACACTGGGCAAAGGCAGGGGACACCCTGAACACGCTGGACCACTGGAGTGCGACACATACACACACAACCACATTCACTTTGGGGCACTTCGGAAAATGCAAACAGCCTGATGTGAAAGACTGTGGGCTGTGGGAGAACATACAATCCCCACACAGAAACGCCCGAGTCTGGGGATCGAACCCATGACCTCTTGATGTGAGGTGGACGTGCTAACCACTGTAAATATTTACAAAACTATTACTGGCAAATAGCTAAAGGGGCCCCCTCCTCAAGAAAGCTAGCTAAAAGTGTTAGCTACTACCAGCACGCGCCAAATCGTCACTAAACAAAAACACAACCGATACGAACAAAAAAAAACGATGAAATATGTTTTAAAGACCCCTAACTAATAAATAACGGTTAAATTGGTTGAAATAAAATTAACCAAAACGACAACTAACAAGCTAACCAACAAAAAATCAGCCACTTCTCAAACACCACGATACAGTAGGATTAGGATTGTTAGTGAGTCATCAAAAATCTTAAAACACTTTTCTATAAACAAAAAAACACCGAGGAAAACACCATACTAACCACAAAAATAAGTAATTACCTTTAGTGAAAACACACCGATTTTGCAGTAAAACCTCTCCAACGTTTGCATACAGAGCTCAACTACAACATGGAGGAACGCGCGCGCGCCACAAGCTTAAATAGCAGGCCTGGGTTTTATCACGTGACTCAGGGACCAGCAAAACAAATCTTTCAGCGATCCGAGTCATTCGATTCACCCAAGTCATACGAATCGCTTAGGGTTCATGGGGCTGGGTTGTCTGTGTGCAGTCTACATGGTATTTTAGAGACTGTGAATTTCCAGTCCTAGCAAGCCTCCATTTTTTGAAATCAGCTAATGTTATAGTAGCGGGTCCATACAGGAACTAACAGCCCCATGATCCGGACTCACTGGAGTCACATGCTATGACTATTCATTCATTCCTAATTAGGGTTTCCTAATCTGGGCAAGGGCGGGGTACACCCTGGACAGCTCGCCAGGCCATCGCAGGGCCATCAGTCACACAACCATTCGCACT
>JBCNYG010000001.1:47447468-47458292 GCA_039654305.1 Porochilus rendahli | reverse complement strand
GCTGAGATGGGCGCCAGCCTCCCCGCGACCCTAATTAGGAATAAGCGGTTCAGAAAATGAATGAATGAATATTCTTTAACAGATAGACCACAGAACTCATGGTAAGGTGCAAGCTTAAGCTGTATATACCACAGATACCCATGGCTTATCTAATATTTTTTTAATTGATACTTTATTACAGCTGTTCACACACTACATTTAACCTTAAACTTAACCTATATCAAAAAACCCAAAAGTTTGGACACACCTCCTACTGAAGTTAGAATGAGTGGGTGTGTCCCAACCATTGACTAATTCTTAAAATTATAGCACCTGTTGTTATAAACAATTGCTCCCTCAACAGGCTCATTTTACCCTTCATATTCTGAAGTTATGCTGCAATGCACTGTACCTGTAACTCTGAAAAACTTTCTGCAGTCAATGTTGTAATGATTCAATTTGGAATTTTGGAAATCAGGAAATTGTTTTTTATTTTATTTTAATCCACCGATTTAAACCCAGTATATATAAATTAAATACTACATGCATAGATTTAAAATAACATACATTTAGAAATAACACTTTTGGAATAACAAATTTCAAATTTTGGGTGTTCAGTAATTTCAGCATAAATACCAGTCACAAGTTTGGACCCACAAGTAATTGTGTCCAAACTTTTGACTGGTACTGTATATGCATGTTATATGCGCCTTCAAATAGTCTCTAGTATACAATAAAAATAGTCGAAGAGGATTGTAAAACGTGGATTTGGCAACATTAAAAAGTTGCATTTAAAGCGGTAAACAACTTAGTAATTTTGGGAAATGTAGTTGCAACATATAAAGATATCATATTATAGAGCTAACCTACATTTATAAAACTACACAGAAACATTGCTTTCAATGATTAAAATAATATAATACTGATTTTATGATAAATGTAAGCAAGGGAGAGTATTTTCGATAAATTCACAAACATTTATAGAACAAAATGTAAAACGTTACGTCCTTAGCAGTGACTACAAAACTACAATTCCCATGTATTGATTGTGGTTGTTTTTAAAATCTGATGACGTACTTCCGCTACAAAGAACACTTTCAGAAAAGATGGAGAACAAAGTTGAGCGTGCGGCTAATGGGAGGAACGTCTCTCTCCCTATTTCACGTGTAAAATTAATAATGAAGAGCTCTCCGGATGTGTCGTGTATTAATCAGGACGCCCTTTTCTTAACAACAAAAGCGACGGTAATAGTTTATAATCGTGTAGATCATACAACCGCTGGTTTAACTTCCAACAACTTTATTCCACTCAGACTCCAGCTAACTGTTAGCTGATGTTATGAATGAGATTTTGAGCTCTAGCTTTATACACCCACCTGTATCTGTTGTCAGACTGACAGCCTATTTATTATATTAAATTGGAATTTATTTATCTGGTTTCTAGATAACCTTTTTTCAGGGGAAATAAATGGCTACAAGTTTCATTGCGTGATGTCACGCATTCATTACATACTTATGTATCATGATTTTGGTCATTTACAAATTAAAATTCGTGTGTCTAAAGCTAACCACATATAAATAATGCAGTTATCTATCTAAAATTAATGGTTTAAATTATTTACTACGTTTCATACTAACTTCATCGCCTGTTTAGCAAAACAAGCTAACTTTATTAGCAATGTGCACTACTCTTCCAGGCAATGGAACCAGTGATTTGTTGTTAGGAAACGGTGGTGGTCAGTGATTGGACGATAAAAAACGGTAATAATCAGTGCTTGTTCTTTATACACGGTTGATAAAATGATAACAGTGATCAGTGATTGGATGATAGGAAAGTAACGATCAGTGAACGGTAGTAATGGGTAATTAGATGATAGGAAACGGTAGTGATCAATGATTGTAAGCGAAAGGTAGCAGCATTGGATGTACGGAAATGTTAGTGATCAGTGATTGGATGTAAGGAAACCGTGGTGACTAGTGATTGGTTGTTGGGGAACTGCTCAAAAAGTCAATAAGCTTGCCACCATGTATTTCTTTTAACCAGGTAAAAAAAATAAATAAATAGAGACCATGCTAAGAGGACAACATACAAAGTTTCAACAAGTCAACAGACATCAGCATGTAGACCCAATACAGTTACCACAACTTAAAAAAAATAGCATTTATTGGTGGAGCCAACTTCCAGCTTCTTTCTTAAATAAAAAGTGTTAACTTATCTGAAGGTTGCCAAATTTGGCATAAAAAAAATCACAAAGCTTGCCAGCTTTGACACTGTCAGAAGTTGTTTTAATGGATAAACTGGATTATAACATCATAGCAAACCCTGAAATTTAAAGAACCATTTAAAGAGGCTTTCGTTTATTATCGAGTTGATACACCCGAGATTCATTCATAATTTAGGAAGAATGTGTAACTTAAATTCACTGCCTGATCAATATGAATGTATTCTTTTAGGAGCTTTTTGTTCAGCACTTGGCTTTGACCTCGTACAATAATGGTTCAGGAAAACAGAGTGGTACCCTATCCTACTGTGATCTGGCTAACACTGCAGAGGAGACAGAAACATTCCAGTTTCTCACAGGTGAGAAGGTTTTAATGTGATCTACACTCAGAATGATCAGTATCAGTTTCCCCGAACTTCATCTTGTCTTGATTAATATGAATCATCATAAAGTAAAACATTTGGATCGGAGCAATATATAAAGGTCACCTTTTTGCATGTTTTCTCTCTTTATCCTTGATTAGATATTCTTCCAAAGAAAATCTTGGCTCGGGATTATCTGAAGTCCCTGGAGAAAATGGAAGAAGATGAAGAGGACAGCTGAGGGTTTTTTTTGGGTGGACTTAAAACTGTTACTTCAACATCATTCTTAAATATTGCTTAATAACATTAATATGCTATGATAACTTAATGTGAACAGGTAGAAAAAGATCATTTTCCACACAACAGAAGAACAAAAGAACATTTTCCTTACTCCTTGTAGTTCAAGTGATGAAACTCAACATACTGCAAGGCAGAGTGGACATTTCAAGTATTCATACATTTTTTAATGTTGTATATGTTGATTTGCTCCTGCACCTCTTGAATATTTGGTGATAACTGGCTCAGATTCAGACACTGCAGCTGTTTTAAAGGAGTTACTCAGGGTGTACACACTTCCATTAAATGGGCATTAAGATGTCAGTATTTTTTATGATACACCTGAAATAAATACCTGTCTCACTCCCATTGTGCATACTCTGAAATAATTACATTCAACTTTTTTGAATGTGTGTGCAAACACTGTCCCATATTTTCTTGTACCTTTCTGCTGTTTCAGCTGATGACATGCACTGAATTTCAAACTTGAGTCTTACTATCAGATGCAGTTGTGTATAGTGTAATGTATAATTTTGGTGTAAAATTTTCAGTAAATAAACTTTTGGATAATTATTCACTCAGCTGTAATTTCCTACTGATCCTGTAAAATGACTGCAATTTCACAGTGTAGACCTGATAAATACTCTCACTCACTTATTTTCTGGACTGCTTAATCCTATTATGGTCATGGGGAGGCTGGAGAGCCGAGACGGGGTGAAGGGGAGGTCCAGTCCACCAGATCATTGCAGGGCAATGCACACAACCATTCAAACAGCAAATTAACCTAACGTGCATGTCTTTGGACTGGGAGGAAAACCGAGTACAAGGAGGAAACTCATGCAAACACAGAGAGAACATGCAAACTACACAGAAACACCCAAGCCTGGGCCCCGGACCCAGGACCGTTGTGAATGTCGGCAGTTACAAAATTATCTAGTTCTATTATACATAATTTGCTGTTTTGGAGGAATAAGAACTCACTTGTGGGGTAAACACTGCATGGTGGTGTAGAGGTTAGTGCAGGGCAGTGGATGCTCAGTGGTTAAGGCTCTGGATTACTGATCTGAATTTCCGGGTTTCAAGTCCCAGTACCACCAAGGTGCCACTGTTGGGCCCTTGAGCAAGGCCCTTAACCCTCAACTGCTCAGTTGTATGAAAAATTAAGTCACACTGGATAAGCAGCAAGAAGGTCCCGGGTTTGAGCTCCATGCTCAAAGATGGCATTTCTGTGTGGGGATTCCCCTGTCCTTGTGTGGGTTCCTCCAGGTACATTAGTTTCCTCCCAATGCAGTCCAAACGGCTCATTCTGGGTGGGGTAAACAGCAACATTTCCAGGAGATAGAATCTCAAAATAAAAGTTGTCTTTCTGGTTAGATTTTGTTACTAATACAATTTTTGACAGTCGATATTTTGACAAATGAGGAAAGATAGCTGCCCAAGTTTTTCTTCCAGGAGGTCAAAATGTTATGGATGTTACTCTGTCAATACTTGACCTACAATTTTCAGAGAACAGCGGCAACTCCAAAGAATTTCTTCACATAAAATATTTGATACACTTATGCTGATTGTCTACAAAAACATTTTATGCTGCAGAGATAAACTAGAGGTAAACTAATTGCATTAGTTAAGCGTGATGGACGTTACAGTGGATTTTATAATGGCTAATATACTAGAAATTGCAATCAAGTAAAGATCTTACATAATTTCATAAATTTTAAAGCTTGTTTACTTCCATCTAGACAGGTACTTAATAAATCCAGACAAATATGAGATTCTATGTCTATATGAGATTCTATGGATACATGTAGATAGAGAAAGAGATAGAAAGATAGATTTCATGAATGAGTGTATATCAGTGCAAATAATAGATTTTTAAAAAGCATACAAAATCAATTTTGTGATTCAAGGTTTATTTATAAAATATAGCCTTTCAAATACACCTCAAGCAATTGGTGTAAATAAAGAATCTAAAAATATTTAACATCCAATAATTTCTCTAATGGTACATATCCATGCAGACGTTCAATGACATGAAAAGAATATTAAGGTAAGCCATCATAAACATCAATACATCATCATATCTTATATTATTTACCCCTAACATGGAGGCAGGAATAACCCAAGAGTCATGCTTTAGGTGTGAAATCCTGCCTTCTCACAGCCGTACACTGGACTGTAAAGTTTCTGCTGTAATGGTTTTTACTGGTTCAGTAGTCGGGTTAGTCGACGTTGTACGGTGTTCAGTATCCTCTCGAGCTGAGAAAGACGCTGCTCCAGAAGGGCTGCCATTTCTTCTCTGCTGCTTATGGAGTTCATGGTGTTTGCAATCTGCTCCTTTAAACTGCAGTGAAGACAGAGTTTATTTATTCACTTAACCATCCTTACTGACAGGTTCACTACTTGAAATATGCAGGGTGCATCCAAGAGATGAAACTTAAAGGAATCGTGGTTCCAAATTCATTAAGATCCCTTATGATGGCGCATCAAGGTCTGTTACTAATACTTCTATGATTCCCACCTTCTTTCACCATAGGCATCAAATCGTAGTAAATGAGAAACAATCATCAGGATTCAAGATAATTACGATTGATCCCACGACCTCCCACGCTCATCGTGATTCTCTCAAGTCGTAAACATTGTGGCCCCAGTGTGAATCAACACAGTTACCTCAACACAGTTATCGCCTGGCGATTTACCTGATGTCCCGTTGTGTGGTTAAAAAAAGTCTACACACCCCTGTAAAGTTTTTGTAATGTAAAAATTAACCTCTTAAAAAAATCCTCTCTATTCTTTATTAGGGTCGCAGAGAGGATGGAGCTCACCCCAGCCACCTCCAAGCAAGGGCGGAGTCCACCATGAACCGCTTGCCAGACCACTGCAGGGCCAACAAACAAAAACACAAACACACACTCACGTCTAGGTGCAACTGAGAATGTCCAGTTTTTAACTGTGGGAGGACACTAGTGTACCTGAAGGAAACCCACACAAGCACAGTGACAACATGCAAAAACTCCACATGAAAATTCCCTTTCCTGGCACAGGGCTCAAACTCAGGACTCTCTTTCTGTGAGGCGAAAAACCATGCACAAACATGACCAACCTCTTTTAATGGGTCACCTCACTTGACTCAGAATCACTTCACACAAAAACATCCTCGATGAATCGTATCCACAAAGGGCCGGTGTGTGTGCAAGTTTTTACTTCAACCAAGTAGTGGCTTCACCTTCCACCTGTTTCAATCAATGATTGCACATTAATGTTTAAATTTTGAAGCCGGGGGCAGCCATCTTGGAGAAACCACCTTAAGATCTCATTATAGTGAAGCTGAAAATTTTACCCCTTGAACATTTACTGCTGATGGTCAGAATACATTAAGTTTACAAAACTTTACCAATAATTTCACTGATAATTAGAATTGCAGTAATTTTAAAAACAAGTTAAAAAAGCACTGCATAGCTGAAATTTGGCACAAATCAAGGGTTTAAAATGAAATATACATCTTGGATGTAATTACGTCCATTTCCGTTCATTTCAAGATATTTGGGTATATATTTCTACAGTAAAGTGGTCTCACAGGGATGGCTGCCATCCGGCTTCAAAGCTGAAACACTAATGTGCAATCTAGTCGTTTTTGTTTTTTTTAGGTCAGTAATTGGAACAGGTGGAAGGTGTGACTACTGCTTGGTTGAAGTGAAAACTTGCACCCACACCAGCCCTTTACAGATAAGATTGGACCTCCCTGCTGTAGAGCATACAATGTCAGGTATTTTCTGCAAGTCTGAGCTATGGGGCAGTGTAGTTAGGTTAATTAAAAAAAGAAAACCAGGGTAAAATGCCATAGCTTGATTAAACCAATGATTAATTTTTGCCAAATTTCTTAGATATGTTTAATACAAAAAAGACAGCCTGTCAATCAAGAATTTTAGACCCACGGTGAAGCATGGTGGTGGCAGATTCATGCTTAAGGGCTGCTCCTCTTCATTTGGGACTAGAGCTTTAGTTAAGATAGAAGGTATCATGGCATTTTTGTTGGTTGCTACAAGCTATCAGATTTTAAAGATCAGATTTTAGAACTCAATTTTTTATATACGCTTAATTAATTTTAATTGACCAAAAACCTGCGAGTGTTCAAAAACCAAGAGTGTGCAGTGGCTCGGTGGTAAACAATGTTGCCTCAAAGTACCAAGGTTGTGGGTTTGAATCCCAACTAAGGTACTTTTTATGAGGGGTTTACATGTTCTTTCTGTGTTAATGTGAGTTTCCACCTTGCACTCTGGTCTCCTCCCACAGTTCAAAGACATGCACATTAGACACAACTGGCTACTGTAAATTGCATGAACTGAATGGTTGAATGGTTGTTCATGTCGATGTTAGCCCTGCTGAAGGTGTATCCTAAAGTAACACCCTTTGGAATTGGCTCCAGCTTTCCCTGCGACCCTGACGGATCATCCGATGGGATGGATAGAAAGATAGATAGTGGAAGTGATACATGCATATGTTGCTGTCTCACAGCTCTAGGATCTGGTAATTGTGTCCCTGGTGCTAAGTGTCTATTTTGTGCTGAAGGTACACAAACATTTTCTCCCAAGTGTACCTTTGTAATATGGTCGAGATGCAATTTACCTTGCAAAGCGATCATGATCCCCACCCTCTTTCCTCTTCTCATTCAGGTCAATAAAGACCTTCTGCATGGATTCTACAGTCTGAGAAACGATCAGGTGATCATCCCGAACTCCTCGAACATCCGCCATGGCCTGCTGCTCGTATGAGACTCCTCCCTCCTCCAGACCACTGGCCTCAGTCACAGTGTGGAGTGCAGCTCTGTTCTGCAGCATTAGCAGACGTGTCTCCTCAAACTCCTCTGGCCCTGCTACGTTTTCCCAGCACACAGGAGAAGACGGAGGCAGCCAAAAGCGCTGAGTGCAGTTTGCCACGTGTCTAGGTGCCTCTGTGACAAAGGGACTATGAGCTGGGAAGTTGTGCAGCAGCTCATGCAGACCTGATCCCCAGTCCCAGTCTTTGTCTTCAAGGTGCATGTCAATGCTGCCTCCAGTGTGGCACACGGTGAGGAAGAGCAGGACAAACCATGCCATCCTGCTACAGCTGAGGAAAAAGAAAAACACTATATTCCCAATCCTGTTCCTGAGAAACAAGTGTTTAGGCTTCGATCAATAGGATTCTTTACTTTCTATAAGGATTCTGCTTTCTGACAGGAAAAGACTTTTAAGGGTTATACCTTATGGGTAACCAAATAACCCTTTAGAGTTAAAAATATATAAAGAAAAATTGCTCATAAAATGTTCATATTAAAGAATTATTGGAAATCTCTATGAACACACGGCTGCACCATGAAGTAGTGATTTGCACGTCAGTCTCACAGCAGGAAAGTTCTGGGTTCGAGTCCCAGGCTTGACGAGGGTGTTTCTGAGTGGAGTTTGCATGTTCGCCCCGCAGTCCACTTTCCTCCTCGGCAAATGAGTGAGAGAGTAAGTGCATGTACACACAGTGGTTTGTGAAAGCAGGAATTTTTAACTCCATCCTGCAATCAAAAGCACTGCAAAACTTACACCAACATTCCTGCCTCAGATTCAGTGACTTTACATTTCAAAGAAAGTGAAACAGAAAATCACTTTGATCAGAATTTAATGACTTCCTGCATTCGATACGGCTTTCAGCTCACATCACATCTGCTGTTTATGTGGACGGACGGACCATTGATTCCAACCAGGGCTTGGCAGAGACCTTCAGACAGACAAGCGCTCAGAAAAGGTAAATTTGTTACAGCTACAGCATAACATGGTTAACAATAGCAGCCACTGTTCAAAGAAAATGTAAAATACGTCTAATAACATCATAACAGAGCTCCCAGCGCAGTGCACCATAGTCATGGAATATGGCTTGGATGGTTGTCCCATGTCCTGTCTGGTATCTGCACCTGCCCACCACAGGAAACCCAATAAGACTGAATTATTTTTTAAAATGAAAGAATTATTATTTTTAAAAAATGACTTATTATTAATAATGAAACTGAATCACAAAAAATAGAGGCTCATACACCACTGCTCAGACACGCTCAAAATAAAAAAACACAGTCTAAGGCAGACAGATCTGCAGGTAAATAAAGGTTTGTGAAGCAAACGGCAAAATCAAAAGCGTGACAGAACATAGGCTTGTTAAACAGATACTTAAGCTAACAAAACAGGAGATCAAAATCAACATAAATGTTTGTGTGGCTTTCCTCGAGGTACTCTGGTTTCCTCCCACAGCCCAAAGACAGACACATTAGTCTGACTGGCTGATCCAAACGGTCCCTTGGTGAACGTGTGAGTGCTTCTGTATCAGACATCCCTGCGATGGACTGACGAGCTGTTCGGGGTGTTTCCCGCCTTCACCCAGAGTCGGCCGATAGGGGCTCCCTGTAACCCCAGTGGGGTTAAGCGGTTCGCCGAATGAATAAGTTATATTCACAAATAGTGAAAAGTGAAAAGTAACTTTTTTTTCTCTCCCTGCTTCATGTACCACATTTTCGGGATGGCGCAGTGGTTAGCACGCCCGCCTCACAGTGAGAAGGTCCTGGGTTCGAGTAGTGTCCTCAGCGAGGGCTCTTCTCCCGGTGCTTGTGTGGGTTTCCTCCGGGTACTCCGGTTTCCTTCCACAATCCAAAGACATGCACATTAAGCTAACTGTCTGAATGAGTGAGCGGGCTGCACCTTCCACTAATAGATATGAAAACAACCATGACGATTCATCGAACACGGGTAAACATATGACGTCATACGGTGACTTGTGGCGACTTCGTAAGCACGCATTAAGCCATCTTCCTCTGAAAAGAGTCGACCTCCCTGACACACAACACGCCTGAAACGTGTCAAAGGGACACAACGTGAGCAGCAAGTCTCCACCTGTCAGTGTGTGTGTGTGTGTGTGTGTGTGTGTGTTTGTTTTTTTTTGTTTGTGTTTCTAGCTTCCTTCCCCTCGTGGACTGGAGTAGCAAAAACACGTCCCGTGGCGCATGCTAGTCATTTATCTTCACTAGAACGAGCAAACACTACACCCTGAAAACCGAACACGACACCTGACTGAATGTGCACTTTTAAAAAGCTCGGCTTGTGTGTGAATAAAGGTTATCAGCAGTGTGCGACCTCACCTTGAGTCAGGGAACTGCCGCGTTGCTTTGCTTGCTCAGACGGGGCTCTGCGCGCGCGTGTCTGTGTGTGCGCGCGTGCGTGCGTGCGCGAGCGCGCGCGTCTGTGAGTGTCTCCAGTGCTGGAAAATCTGACTCGCTCTCACCGCACCATTTATGTGCCGGCATTAATTAACCCTCATACACACAAGACCGGCTATGAGTGTGTGTGGGCTTTAAGAACAAACAGCACACACTTGTGCAAAAGCCCAAAGCAACCACTGACACAAACACACATGCCAGTCGTTCCAGTAGGCCTTATAGACGCGTGCAAGTTTTCACGTGACACATCCGATCTCATGATATTGGATGTCATGAATTATCTTGACTGATTTATATTCAGGGCTGCAGGGTTAATTGGCGTGTCTGCCTTACAGCACGAAGGTCCTGGGTTCGAGTCCCGGCCTTAGGCGTTTCTGTATGGAGTCTGCATGCTCTCTCTGTGCATGCATGGGTTTCCTCCGGGTACTTTGATTTCCTCCCACAGTCTAAAGACATGTACATTAAGCTGATGGTGGTAACAACCTGCCCCTTGATCTGAATGGTTTACTCTGTGTGTGTGTGTGTGTGTGTGTGTGTGTGTGTGTGTGTGTGTGTGCTGGCCCTGCAGTGGTCTAGTGAGGTGTTCAGGGTGTGCCCTGCCTCCCTTACCCAATAGGCGCTAGTCTTCCCATGACCCTTACAGGATTAGGCGGTTTGGCAAGTGATTAAGTGAGTTTATATATATATATATATACACATTTAGCTCTACTTTACTGTATCGAGCACTGTCTTACGGAAAATCGACTAAGGATTTATATATA
>JBCNYG010000001.1:47425793-47443468 GCA_039654305.1 Porochilus rendahli | reverse complement strand
ATAGTATTTGGTTTCTTGGAAACCTGAGCTGTGATTATTTGGCTGAAGCTTTGGTCCTGGAGAGAGCTGAGCAGCTGGGAGTTAAAAGTTTTGCGCCAGGACATGGGTTAATATTACAGTTCACATCCAATCATTTAACAAATAATTACAGCAATCTGGGCTTTCATAGGATATGGAACATTATTTGAAAGCAACTGGTTCATTATTGATTTTAGTATTCCTCTAAGGAATAAAATCTCAGGGTGTGTGCTGCCTTAGGAAAATAATCAAGGATCAAAAAAGGAGAAGGTAAGCATCCCTAACAACCTAGAAGTTTATGACTATTCTCCAAAAAGAAAAATAGCTCATACTTTTTTCTCTGTTAGATTGTTTTGTTAGGGGAAACAATGTAGTTCCTGTTCTCACTTATATTACAACAACTAATCAGGTGATATCGTAAGCCAGCCTCTGTTTTCATGTCTTGGAGATAAGTGGTGGCTCAGTGGTTAAGGCTCTGAGTTACTGGTTAGAAGGTCAAGGAGTCAAGCCCCAATACCACCGAGCTGCCACTGTTGGGTCCTTGAGCAATGCCCTCAACCCTTAAATGCCCTTAACCCTTGGTTGCATAAATTATATAAATATATTTTCATAAGTCACTCTTACTTGCTCATGCCCTTACTAACACTCTTACTGAGGGGTGATCACACTAGAGGTGCGATAGAAAAGCAACTGATCCGAATAAATATTTTTGCAAATTTTGAAATTCGAACTCCACATGCAAGCAAATATTTTGCGGCTTAAACATGTATCGTGCGAAAGTCGCAAGAGGGTCGCGCAATAATTTTTGTGACTGATTTGCGAATAATTTGTGATTGGTTTGTGGATGTTTGGTGGGAAAAAAGCAAATCCCCTGCTGTAAATCCTTTGTGTTTTGTTCGCTTTCAAACCATTTACTTTTTATTTGCGTTATTAGTATGAACAAAATGTGAATAAAATATGAATGATGACAAGATATACAGAATAAAGCAGATGCCAGTAATTCTCAAACTTTCCATATGAATATATATATGATATATGATATGACCATATGAACTGGTCACGTTTCCTTAACTTGTGAGCAAAATGACAACTTGTTGACTGTTTACGAAGAGTTTGAGCCTATTCCATGTCAGAGCCTTGTTTTGTGACATTCGCGGAAATTTTAAACAAGTTTGAATGTTTTTGTGAAGAGTTTACGAACTAGGCGACTGTCATATTGTGATTGTAACACGACAAATTTGGGAAAAAAAAGTTACAGCCGTGAACTGCCATCTGCGTCAATTGCTTTTCTATCGCACCTCTAGTGTGATCACCCCCTTAGGATCAATTTGGAACAGACAATCAGCCCGATGTGCATGTTTTTAGACTGTGGGAGAAAACCAGAATACCTGGAGGAAACCCATGCATGAACAGGAAGAATATGTGAACTCCACACAGAAATGCCCAAGCCCGGGAATATTCCCCAGGACCTTCTTTCTGGACCCAGGACCTTGGGCCACTGTGTCACCCTACAGCTGATTTAAAAATATAAAATGTAAGTTTTGTAATATAATGCAAACATTAAAAGATTGAAAACTGTGCCCATAAAGAAGTCAAATCTATGTAGCTTATCTTTTTTAGATACTTTGAGGCTACTTTTAAATATGGACTCTGGATATGGTTTTTGGTGTTGAGCTGTTCTGTACAAGCATGCTGCGAGGAGTGGAAAACCAAAGTCTCTTAACTGGATGATGATGCTTTTATGAGGCTCTTTCTGTGGTTACTTTTATAAGCAAACATTTTCCTGTTGATGCATGTCTGGACGAAGAACACGTGTAAATCCTAAAGTCACGTGCCAAGGGACACCTGGACAGTAAGATGAGGTCATGCCATATGGTAAACTTTTCAGAAGGTCTGTCTGTATATCTATCTAGTTCTGTTTACTATCGACACCACAGATCTACATGTGTACAACATCTGCAAACTGCTCTAATCTTCTTTGGTGTCATTCCTGTAGACATCCCCAAAAGTCCATTTTCGTGCTTCATTTTACGAAGCATGAACATTGCCTTTTTGTGTTGAAATTTTATATTCTCAAGAGAATCCACATCATCTGTGTTTATTTTGTGAAAGCTGTTTGGTTGTTAAAACAATTTAGCGAGATTGTTATGTCAAACAGAATGATCTCAATAAACAGGAATGAAAACAGAATCTGGCCAAACAGAACGGAAGAATGGGGAGAACACCCTCGGGGTAAAATGTCTGCATCCGTTCATCAACCCCTGTAGTTTTTTCCCCCCAGATCACATGACAGCAATAATAAACCCAAACACTTATGCAATGGAAACTTGAACAGTGGCATGTAATCTGGGCTATTTTTTGCCTATGCATTTAAATAAAGTTGTAGGCTACATGTTGAGGAGTTTAGATTATAAGGATATTATATAATTTAAGAGTCAAAACAGACACAGCAAGAAAAAAACAAAGGGGTAGATTTTCCAGAAAACGATTTCTTTGTCACGGCTGAAGTTCTCCTGATTCGGGGCTGCATGTAAAGATTAGATCTGTGAGGTGTTTTTCTGTTGTTTTACACAAACCGGCGAGCTGGCCAATTTAGAATAAAACCATGTTTTCTTTGTCTGGGGCAGTGGAGTCAAACTCATTTTCACTGAGGGACACATCACTAAATTTAAAGGTGATTGATGGCTAAATAATCACTGAACATCTATTCTAAAAGTGCAACCATGCAATCTGGACAGCAAAAGTACTCATTTAGGTATTTCTCCTCATTTCCTTTATTCACTTGCATTTCATGAGAACGCTTAACAGTGACAAGCTAGCATGCAATATTTCACGAGTCATAAATGACTAACTGTTTACATGAAAAAGGCTGCTGCCACCTAGATGATGAATTACATTTCATGATAATGGTTGATGCAAAGAACGTACGATACTCAAACTCTATGAAAGCTCTTGCAGGCCAAATCTGCGGGCCAGATTTGTCCCGCGGACCTGGAGTTTGACACCTGTAGTCTAGGAAAAGTGTGCCTGGAGTTAGAGTACACTGGTGTCGCTAGCCTGCCACTTTGTACAATCTGTAACTGGCTTCTTAACCTGTAATAACAGAATTTCAAACATACTCTAGCATTGGTTGAGAATATGGTACTGAGATCTGGCTAGTTTTTAAGAGTCAGATACCCCTTTATAAACATTTTTCATTTTGCACACCAGTGAAGCACCAAATGATTCCTAATCCAAAAACTCTACAGTTCTTCAGGAAGCTGCTTCCCCACCTCCCCCTGATACACTGATTTTAAGTACATATTCTGGACAAACTGTTTGTTTTCATCCTCCCCTTTCTGATCGTCCTGTTGTCTGTGCCTTTCTCTGCTCTGTTTGGATGCCTTTTGATAACTGAAAACTCCATGATCGATGTGCTGAGAGAGCGGGATGGGTGAGATTACCACTGCGCATTGGGTGTGTGCATGTGTACTTATCAGAATGTCCAGCACACTGGGACGCACTAATGTTGGGGATAGGGACAGGGATACTGTTTGAGTTGACTGTGAACAAACTTTGGTACAGCCACCTCACTCAAGAGGGAAAACGCTCTGGGGCCGTCTAACACGGCTATTTAACACTAACAAGATTTATAGGTCAAAAAAGTGGAAAAAGTTTATTTATTTAAACATTAATTTCTCTGACCTGGGAAGTAGCTCCATTTCACAGGTAAAACTGTGCCGCTCAGGTTCGGCCCCTTGTCTACAAAAGTCCATTTAAGCACCGATGCCATTTGGGCAATAACGCCTGATAATGTCCACGATTTGATACATTTTTAGGTCAGGAGCAAGCATAAGGGTTCTGCAACCGATATCATTGACCGTCAGAGAGGAATCCACCCTTTGTGGACAATCATCCCATTTTTTGAAACGTGTTTTCAAATGTTGGATGATTACACACAATCTGATATACTAAACTACGAATGCGGCAAACTATCCGCGATTATATTGCGGACAGTCTTAGACTGTTGTGGTCGATCACAGATAGTCAAAGATAGTTGAGGACTTAGTTGCCGACCATCAGAGATTTTCATCTGAGCATTATTTTATATTTATTTAGGATACGCACAGTTGTGGTTCCTCTGAGACGGTTAGCAACTCAGAAAAATCACGGGCAGTGACCAAAGAATCGGGGGCAGCCGTGGCCTAATAGTTAGAGAAGCGGCTTTGGGACCTAAAGATCTCTGGTTGTCTTCCCAAACCAGCAGGAACATTGTGGGGTGGTGGGGGAATGAGCTGCACCTTCCATTTCTCCACCCTTATGGCTGAAATGCCCTTGAGCAAAGCACCTAACCCCCCCCTGCTCTATGTTCACCACAATGTGTGTGGCAGCCCTCTGCTCTGAGTGTGTGCTCACTTTGAATGAGTTAAACACAGAGGCCATAATTACCTTTGCGGGATTAATACACTGCATCAAAATCAAATGAGATTGGGCCTTTAAGAGGCATGAAGTGATGATGCTGCTTTGGAGAAAAATAAAAAGGTTCTACGAAGACTCCTAATTATTAAAATTTTCCTCTGATCAATCAGATTTCATGATAAGGATGTTTTATTGCACAGCAGATTCATTTGTTGTGCTTATTCAAAAATGTATATAGTGACTGTTCATTTTCCTTTACAGACTTTTGGCTTGGGTATTTATTATCTTGTTCACGGTGGTCATATCCAGATGTTTTACTTGACAGTACACATAAATTCATACCTAAAGTTTCTTTATCCTCCACTAACATTTATAACCTTAATAAAAGATACTGAATGGATGCACTGTCCAAAACTCTTGGTCTTGACATCTGAACAAAACACAAAATAAATATTTTACGAGACAATAAGCAAGTGAGGGGAACTCAAGTTTATTAATCAATGCCATATACAGACAAGCATAAAAAGTCAACTATATTAAATGATGTTCACATTATATCCTAGCAGGGTTTACAGCATATATTGAGCTTGCATTCATAAAAAGCATAAATGAAAGAAACAAAAAACACACTTTACATAATAAAATAAAGACACAGAGCTTAGCGGTAAGTCCAAATGCAAGAGTGAGATATAAAATGCTCAAAAGGAATGACAGTAAATTCAATTTGGCAGGTGCTTAAGTAGGAAATTAAAAAAAGAAAAAGAAATGTCTGAAGTGAGAGGGAGACGCTAGCCTGCAAGGCAGTGCCACCAAAACACCTTTCTAAAAACAATACTCATTTTAATGGCTTAGATGAATATGGGAAAGACACTAACCGCAGTGTCCTAGAGTTTTCAAAACACATTAATGGAAGATTATCGATTTCAAACTAGATAACATTTCCAGGAAGTAGATTTATGGCAAAAAACAGGTACATGATTGGCAGTGATATAGTACAATGCAGGCCTTGCATGGCCTGGTTAATAGATTCACTGTATGATGTTTAAGCCATAAATAAAGTTCCAGGGCTACTTTAAGATACATGAGTGAGTACAGGCGGAAATTCAAGAGCAAATATAGCCCTTAAACAGCAATACCTGAGTCAGCAGTCTTTCAGGACTACATTGAATTAATTGCCATTTGTAAACATCTCTGAAGTTAAATGCCAGATTATTATGAAAAAACCCCAAAACAGCAAGAACTGTGGGGGAAAGAAAACAATGCAGAATTAATTTTTTAAAACAAGTAATTTCCTATGTACTCTACAGCACCCCAATAAATAAAAATCTGCTGTTAAAAAGACGATTCAATCAAACCAGAACATATTTTTAAAAAGGTGTAAACACTGCCTTGCATGCACATTCAACCTCTCTATAGGAAAACTGTTTAACTGTATGTACGAAAGACAATGAGGTTCACAGAAGGAAAAAAATTAAGTTGATGCAGCATATATCAGGCTTCTGAGGTACTTAATGTCTACACACATTTTAGAAAAGTCTCTATTTAAAAAAAAAAAAAATCGTTTTAACAGAGTATACCTCGTCTTAATTTTAATTTCTCTGCCCAATTCTTGAATAGGGCTCCTTTTTTTTTTTACTGATTAGAAAGTGCAATATATAAATACTGATCATTCTATGCAGCATTCACGCAGAGTTGCATGACTAATTCAGGTATAAATTCTTTGCTGTGACTATGAATTTCATCGAATTAAAAATATAACCAAACATAAATTCAGGAGATGACAGATCTGAAAAGGCACACACACATGCACACATACACACAAAGTGGATATCTTTAGCTCAACAAGAATATCAAGAACATTGATTTTAATTTCATACCCTTTGTACCTTTTCAATCTTGAACCAACGGAAACAGGCCAGTGTATCAGTAGAGCATACTTTGCAAACATCTTTCTTCTTTAATGTCAAAGTAATTTCCCTTTGCAAAATGTCACAAGATAAAAGTTACGCACAAATCTATTTTAAATAGCTTATTTTCCACCTGCTGTGGAGCTTTCAACAAAAAGACTCTTGTTGTGTTTATTGCCATAATGAATATTTATGGAAAAAAAAAGGCATCGGGCTAATGTAAGCATTCAGGCAGAAAGATACTGAAAAGCTGGTTTGTTAGAAATCATGCTGCCAAACTTGGACCACCAAAAAAAAAACCCAAACAAAAAAAAAAATACATACATGCTAGGATTTTTTGGGATGTAGCAAATTTGCCTTTCTGTAGTATTGCAAAAGCAAAGCAGTGCTGACTGGGACAACCAAACCCAATTCACAATCCTAAATACGGCACGTCTCTACTGATGCTTACGGAGAACACGAAAATCTCACAAACAGACAAAATCTAACTGTGTTCAGATGGCACTCTGTAATTACCATAATTACTCAACGTCAATAAACCATGATGCACCCTGTAAACAAGAGTAATAAATACAATTATTGCTCTGTGTTCACTCAACCAGGAAACTAGCAATTAGAGATGGGCAATATGGCAAAAAACATCATTTGTTGCATCATAAAAACATCTTTGTGAAACAATATCTATTTTTCTAACAAGATTTTACTAACAAAGCAAAAATAAAAAACAATTATTTAAAAAACGTTTTATTGTCCAGTCAGTTGCTTCTTACAGTAAGTCTTTAAAGCGGTGAAAGATGAAATAATGATGTGACCATATCCCAATATCATTTCGTGATATTGCCTGGTTCTATTAGCAACCTATCCTTGTCCTGTGTATTACACCAAGCTACCACAGGAGGCAATAACAGTTCCTGATGAGCAAATTTTGGGAAAAAGAAAATCATGATTATCATCACTACAGGGTACAACACTACTAAGGTTATCACCACTACAGTTTTTTTGTCAAACATTCCCCAGACAGTCCCCAGAGAGTCCTTTCACAATTTGGTCCCTGACATTTTTTGTTTGATAGGATATCCGTCAACTTGGCAACAATACATTTCTTTTTCCCTAAAAATGCAATATCTAAAATGCAGCACTGGCTTGACTTGTTTGGTCACTATGATTCTTCATCGATCGTTATGATCATATAAATTATGTACTCACCGTCCACTTCTTAGGAATACCGGTACATCTGCACTTTCAAGTAACTATATAAATCAGCCTATCACATGGCAGCAGTGCAATGCAAGAAATAATTATAATAAAAAAGAATATTCAGGAACAGATTAGAGGTTCAGATTACTTTCATGTCAAATGTCAGAATGGGGGAAAATGAGATCCCTGTGACTTTGATCATGGAATGGTTGTTGGTATCAGATAAGTTGAAACTCATTGATCTTGGTGGATTTTTCTTGACCTGTATTTTGTATCTGAATGATTTCATGATCACTGCATGAATGTACAGATGTACAGGTATTCTATAAAATGAATGTTAGCACCCAATATTGTTTTGAGGTAGTTTTTAAGAAGCCAGGTGATTAAACTAGAGATCTTTATTTATTAAAACAAAACACGCACACAAAAAAAAACCCTCACCAACACACACACACGCTTACACACGTCAGTATTGTGTACCTATAAGTTATTGGTGACCAATGATATGTCACTTATCAAAAAAGAAACTTTGCTGATTTTTAAGTAAAATCATTTTAGCATGTATACTTTGAAAATAATCGGATTGCATAAAACGGCACTGGCAAATGGTTCTACATGGTAACCTGTTAAATAATAAAAAATCTTTTTTGTACACATTAGTTACTTGAAGCAGACTGTTTTAGAAAACTTTGAGCAATGATTCAAGCGAACGTGGGCATCAGGTGATCATCTGAAATAGTGGCAGTATGGAATTTAACGCTTAAAAAAAAAAAAAATCAGACATGATAAATGTACTAAAATGTAAAACACAACAATATTGCCTGAAATATAAGCAATTCTTACACTGCACCACCTCAAACACAAGCAACAAAAGGATTTGTCCATATGTCAGTAATAATTGTCAAAACATGACTATTAGTAACTTGGTGACACTCATCTGAGCTGCAGCTGATATATACGTATGTGTATTACTGATGCCATGAAGAACCTTCATATACACTACCGTCTCACAGTCTGTGGTATGGGCTCACTACAGGGTAGCGCATGGATTTTAGCTTTCTGCAATGTTTTATTTTCAGTAGACTTGAACATCCTTGTTTAGTAAGAACCAGAAAGTAAGAGTGCTAACTTAAGGGAGATTATTCATTAAAATGCACTATTCGTCTCGATAAAATTCATTCTATTCTTGCCGGTCAGTAGGAAATATCAGATCTGTAAAATCCTGTCTACAAACTGCCAAACGTTTATTGTTATTGATTCACGTTGACATTCTCTTGAATTTACCAAAAGAGTACCTCTGCATTACAATTTCAAAACAGCACCATGCTGATTCTTTTCAGCTCCTTCAAGTTAGCACAAAATGCTGATACAGATTATGTGTTTGTGCTGTGCATAGACACTTTTGGATTCCACTAGTCATCATGAACTACTTACCGAAAAAAAAAAAACAACATCCCATGTGAACACAAATGCCAGTTTCACATTTTCAAAATAAAGACGACCCCCACTGAACTCTTTACTTTCAGAAGATCTAAATTCACTCCTAAAGTCTCTGACAGAATGATGTTTAAATTAAAACTCAAACTTACATAGAAACCACGAGGTATTATTCTAAAGCTTATCAAATTTGAACATGTCCAAAAAAACTACAATTAGATGAATGGCTCAGAACCCAAATCAGTTTTTGCATAGTTATTCAAATGTCAGGAATCATCATCCATGTGTAGTTTAAGATGCTTCACCAAACTGTAATAAAACCTCAGAAAACAACTGCAGTATCCACTAGCGCCTGTGGTGTTTAATGAGGACAACCATATTTCTAATCTTTACATAAATAACCCAGTCCACTCCTATTCATATAGTGCAAAAACACCTCACATTTTTATTACATTAGAATTGCATATGCTTAAGAGTTCTGACAATCTAAGGTGCTGGCTTTAAAATACTAAAATCTCAGGTCAAATAAAAGCTGCGATTTACAGAAAAAAGCAACGTGGTACTACTGAAAACCAAAGAAAAAAAAGAAAAAGAAAGGTGAAACTGAAAACAAAAAAACATTTTGTTCCAAAAAAGCAGCCAGTGGGGCAAGAATGCACAAATACATGAATGCATCACTCGACTGAACATGACCGTCTTCACACTGCGCATGTCCACAATGATGGAAAATAGATAAGGCTTTTTCAAATACATTTGGTGAATTTCATTTTAACCTTGCAGGGTTACTTCAACTCTCTAAATCTTCAGCACTTTATTACTCTTTTACTTAAAGGTATGGCAGCTAATGTAAAAGACTCAAATGGCACCAAGAATAGCCTCAGAACAGATACGCTTTGTCGTCATTTCTGAGCCAAATGACACAAGATGCCCGGAAACTTTGAGAGAAAGAATTTATTTCAACACCACCACTTGTGTAATTATGAAGAAATGACTAACGCAGTGATGTTACCATTATATTAAAAACAGGCAACAAGAGGTAGGACATCTAGCCATTTCCACACAATTACTAATGGTACATGTCCAATGCCCTTCAAAGTGCATCTGCAAGTTTAGAGACCAGCGTCAAATACAAAATATTAACTAAGTCAAGTATCTGAAACTGAGAACTAATATGCCCCTGCAACACAGTTAGGTCAGAAAATGACAGTAATGAATAACGCTGGTAAAAAGCTGAAGAAACTCAACCTAAAGATTCAGTTTTGTGGTTGATTTTTTTTTCACCGCAATCTCATGGTAAAAAAATAATTTGTTTCAGGAAAAGGTTTAGCACCAATATTTTGTTGTGCTTCCGTTACTGTAGGATAACAGTATTTTTAAATATTTGTAATCTTTCTTGGCTAACAGGACTAAGTGAAAGTGTATCTAACTCTGCATGATAATAAAAAATATTATATTTCATAAGCTAATACTGCTACAACAGAAAGAGGGATTTTCTCTATGCAGTCTATTAAAGCTTAAAATTACTACAACACTCAATATCTAAAGTCATTATATACACAAAAACAACCTAAAATCTCTTGGTTACAAATGCATAGGTATAAAAGGTTAAAAATGTCCAGCTATAGGCTATTTAAAGTTAAAAGTGAAACGTATTGGTAAGTTTATCAACATTCCAATAATTTTTGCATTTAAAGCAGGATAAAAAAAATGCCTACGACAGCAGTTTAAGTTTAACGAATTGTTAAATCATTTGCTAATATTCCCCACAATCTCAAAAGCCTTTAAGCAAAAGCTGAAACCACTTGCCTACTGGACAAACCCAATGACACTACAAAGCTCTTGAGAAGAGCTTGAAAAGCACCAGAGATGCTAAAGAGTTGAACAATAGGAGTCCGCGAATTCAGGACTATTATATATGGTCAAAAACCCTGTACGGTAAAACCTATTGCGTTATCACTGACATTTGGGCAAAAAAAATAAGGTGCATAACACATTCAAGTGTAATGTGGCTAAACAGATATCTATACGCTATACGCAACACACACAATTACCCTCAAAACATTCCAATCATTAAGGCCATGGTTCCATGAGCCATCAGTCTGTGTACAGTTATAGACCATAAACAATATGCAGCTCACCATCTTGGACATAATTAGACAGATCAAATAATAATGATAAAAATCAAACTATAATAATAATCTGTGCTTTACGTCATGCACCACCACAACAGTGTACAAGGCTGATCACAAGACACTTAAAGTAACACTCCAGAGTTTGTTAAAATCTCTATCTACTGTATCTCTATAGCACAGACAGTACAAAAATAACTAGAGTTTTTTTAAGAAGAGGTCCGATGGACGTTGAGGATGTTTGGAAAGTGTCTCTGTAAACGCCTAAGTCAGGTATTGAACTTTAAATGTAAGCAGTACATAATGTTGAGCGAATGGGACGCACACAGAAACAAACAGATAAGGGCATATAATATTCAGAAATTGTTTTAAAACTACTGCCAAAGTGGTGGAAAATGAAATTAACCTACATCAGAAAATATTTGATGTCTGTCTCATCAAGGTGTTATTCCTGATCTTGGGTTAAAGTCGGGTAGTGTACATGCTTAAAATCATCGGATGCCTTTAGGTTTTCATTATAAGTAAGTTTCACGGAAACTGGCTTTCTAACCTTTTCTTAGCGGAAAAGTAATTCTTATTTAACACCAATCGGTCATACCGTGCACTACAAAGGCAGTAGATAGATATTATTTAAACAATGGAGTGGTCCTTTAAGAAAGCAAAGCTTCAGGCTAGACTTGTGGTAGAAAAGAAAATGAAATTAAATAATCAGCAGTACATACAGAGTAATCTCACACACAAGATATTAGTAATCCTCTTTAGAGTCTAACAGGTTGTCTAACAGATAAGGTTGGAAAAAGGAAATGAATGTTAAAAAAAAAAAAAGGATAATTCAATAACAGGTTTGGTTTAAAGGGTGCTGGTCTCAGGACCTGGTCCTGTTGTAATGATAATTTCCTCTTTAGACCCAGATAGCTGATTGTCAAAACACTCCTCAAATGGTGAGAGAACAGATTCCTGGCTGATTAACCTTCCACTGTCCCAAACAAACTGCTCCTTTTGATTTGGTTTCCAATATCAGCACAAGCTCTTGGTTATTACTCAAGAAACTACCTTATACATCTATAGTAGCATGACCATCTTGATGACTAACAAAAAAACAACACTGACAGATTTGCTAGTACATGTGAGGGAAAAGAAAAAAAAAGAATAAAAGAACAGCAAGTACTTGTGTCCTGAAGTTGTGCCCATCTAAGTCAGTGCTGATGGAAGTTCCACTTTCTTGCAAGCTTAATGGTATAATTTCATGAAAAGTTATATTCCATCAGCCTTGGTATAATCAGAATTACCATCTTAATCATATAAAACCAAACTCAAACATGTCAGTGTAAAAGCACAGAATGAAGAGACAAAAAGATTTTTTGCCACTCAAATAAATACAGAGATTAAAAGAAACTTTGAATGTGTGAAACGTTGCCAGTTATCTATGTGCACATCAGGAGCCCCCCCCAAGATGAACGGGGCATGTTAAACATACAGACACATGGTGTTTGAGGATATGAGACTCAACTTGGCTGAGCTCAGGCGAAGTACATGGTGCGCAGTGTGTCCTGGTGGATCTGCACAGCCTTGGCCAGGGCCTGCTGATCTCGACCATTACTTTGGCCTGAGGTGTGGCTGCCTTCAGCACTGCCAAGAAACAAGCAAACAAATCAGTATGTATAAGTATGTAGACACCCATGTGCTTGTTTAGCACCCCTTCCAAATTTAGTCTGTCCTTCGCTTGATATAATAACCATTATAAAACCATTTAGCATCAGGTGAGGAGGCCCTTAGTGGATCTCACTTTCGGATGGGCCAGTCATACCAGTAGAAAGACACTGTGATACTATAGCAGACAAAGACATCTTACACAACTGTGTGCTTCCACCTTAGTAGGAACACACAGGTGTTATTATCTGGTGCAACAGTCTGGTTTCGCTGATTGTCTGTAGCTTCAGAGAATGGTTCAGAAGTGGGTAATAATTTAATTATGGAAAAATGCTACATATATACACACACACAATCACATCATCCAATGTGACGCTACTGTATATGTACTGACGCGCACCAACTAACTATTGCAACAGCATGCGTCTGCCCCTGTTGACCGCCAAGCCCTCCTGGACAGATTAGGCTACTCTAGGCTTTGTCCACAGATTCCGATATCCGTTAAAGTGGGATCTGTAGAATCTAGGGATGAGTGTAATACGCTTAAATGCATGTCATGTTCCACAATATTTAGTTTTAGTAACAGACTATTATAATAATAATGCTATATTTTAAAAACTTTGTCGTTGAAAGTTACATTTATTAAAAAAAATCTGTATATCTAACCATTTTTAAGAGTCACTACTGTATTGTAACATCTAATCAACTGCTTAACTGTATAGTCAGTCCTATCCGTTATATCAACCAGGCCTGTTTCAAGGACTGCTAAATTTCATGACAATAAGCCTTCAGGATTACATACCTGTCATGTTCCTTGTCTACCAGGTGGTATCGTGCTCGGAATGCCACGAGATGAGCATAGTAGGCAGGTGCAGGAATTGAGACAGAACGGGTACAGCGCACATAGGTGTGGCACAGCTGATAGGTGAGTACCTGTAGTTCATCTGAAGTAAAGTGGTTGTCATCCCACAGCACATGATAGTGAGATGGTCTGCTAGTACCCTGCGGAATACATCAGTGTGGAAGGCTTTTCAAAAACTGAGCTCATACGATACCAATCATCCCGATTTGCCCCCATCATCAATCCAGTAAATTTATACAATATTAGTGACACATTGGAACAAACATTAGCACAAATTGGAGAGACATGGGTATTAACTGTAATAACATTGCATGTCATATTGGACACTGAATTGTCATATTAAAAGAGATAGAACTGTTCTGCAGTGTCTATGTTTCTTACTCTCCCTGCAAACTTGGTAACTGAATCAGCATTTAAACATGCAAAACGTACTAGGAATGTCCTGTAGATATAACTTCAAACACCCCATGACGTTCATACCTGAATTCCAGCATGGCTGCACAGGTAAAAGTCAAATTCTGATGGATGAGTGATTTTTGTGTCAACTGTGGTGCCGGCAGGTATGTTCCCACTCTTCCCAACCTAAAGCAAACAGAACCAACAAGTTACCAAAAATACCCAAGCGCACATTTCAAGAAATATTATATACAAGAAGTTAGTGAAATAACCAACCCTTTCATTCCTGTCCATACAGAAAAGTCTGGTGTGGTGTCTCTTCTGGACTACTACAAAAGTGATGCCTGGCTGGTAGTCCTTCTCTAGCTTAATACAGGCCTCACGAATCGCTAGTAACTCATGTTGTAGAACCTTCATAAAATCAACAGTCAGTACACAATAATGAATATGATATAAAAGGTTTTAAATGAAAATGTCATGTATACAGTGGGCAAGTAGTATACCTGACTGAATTGACCTTCTGAAATGCCATCTCTGTAGTAGATAATACGTGTAGGTTTGAAGCGGGTTGACTTATAGAACTGGATCAGTAGTTCCCTAACCATTGCAGCCATGTCCTGAATGATATCTTGGCGATGCTGCTGAACCCGCACTGTGGCGCAATATCGGCTCGGGTGAGCATCCATGCTACCAACCACCTAAACCATTCAAGAGGCAAATTTTAAGAAAAGTGCTGATTAATTCTGTATAAGAGAAAGTTGGTAAACTATTACTTTATAGCAGCGCATTTGTTCAAACTTAACAAGCCTCACCATTAACACTTCAACTACATGACACTTCAAATACATGAATTTCTAGAATGAATGTTTATATAAAAATATTTATTTGCCATTAATGGAAATCTCCACTTTGTCCATGCTATATAATACTCAGACATGAACTTGCTGTTCCTTTAATTTTTCCTCACTGAAAAGCAGTTTTTCTCTTACATGACAAGCTGTATTTCTATTTTATTATTTTGATGGAAGAGAAAAACTGCTGATGCAAAGGATACAGATAAAAAGCATTTTAACAATTATTAAAACTAGAAACACAGCCTCGAATGTTAACCTCGATTTTTGATTAATTGACCTCTGTGACCTTGAAAAACTAGGTCACGGTGACCAAGTTACGATAGGCTGGTGGGGCATTCCAGTGGGACCATTTAACATCTACATAAAATAAATCCATAACAAGACGTGTCTTAGGTGATAGTGGATGCAGCAACGACCAGCCAGTGAAAACATAGCACCCTGTACGCTTCACGGGGGATACATTTACTAACAATCCTATGTAATATTTGACAAGTTTCAATAAGCTTGAAGACCATGACACTAAGTATAACTAGTATAAGATCCAAGAAAAACTGCACCCTCTAGAGTGTTAATAGGCATTTTTGATAAACAGACCTCTGTGACCCTGAAAATTAGGTGAAGGTGACCCAGTTTCAATAAGCTAGTAGGGTGCATCCTAGAGACCATCCAACATAAATATAAAATAAAGCAAACATCAGCGGTAGATGCAGACAGCCTTTGAAGACATAGTGTCCCATACACATCGCAAGGGATACAATTATTACACATGCATACTGATGCACATTTTGGGACCTGGCCGATGGTAAATAAATTAAATTTGACATCATCACTCCACCCTATCATAGATCATCATCCTGTACAGCTTTGCTCGTCCCATCTATTTATTATGAAACAATTAAAAGAACATACTACTCAATATACATACATCGAAAATCCTTCAAACAACTGATTTATTTTGCAGGTAGCAAGGCAACATGGCTTAGGCATGGTTGGAAAAATATTGGTCCTCTGGCAGAGCTAAGAAGACTTACAAATCTTTCTAGAATGTCACCCCCACAGTCTCAGATTTTACAATGCCAGTTTGAACTTACTGCAGCAATAGAGGGTTTCTTTCCATCGCCTGCAGGAGGATGAGTCACATCTGCACCAAGGAAAATTACAGGCTGCTGGAAAACCATGGGCCTGGAGAGCAAAATATCAAAGCTTATTCTCAGACAAAAAGCTCCTCTAACTTTCCAAGATCAACTTATCAAACTAAAATCCTTCAGTAAGATCTAGAAGGTGCTCACCTTCCCTGTGGAAGTAGAATGTTGTTGACTCCTCCCAGTTTAACGTTGATTTTCAGACAGAGGTTAGACAGTGTCTGTGGAGTGGTTTTCTGGACATTTTTCACCTGGACACACTGAGTGGCCATTCCTAAAACTGTGTCCCCGACACGCTTCACCTCCGCTTTAAGAACATGACACAGAGAAACCGGGTTACATCCCATGTAACTGTGCAGTTGCACCATTAAATTAATTAACCATTAAAAATACAGTTTCAACAACTGACTTACCATAAACAGGCGTCTTTCCTGGGAGAATGACCACGACTAACTGCAGGCCTTGGTAGGTGTACTTCAGGTGTTTAAACATGGGTTCCACACTGTCCGCTCCCTGAGCATACTTACAAAAGCAGGGCTGGCCTTGAATGGGCATTCCGGCATCTCGAGAAATCTTGCGCAGCTGGTCTGTAAATGCTCTGTGAACAACACAGAATCAAAGGATTAAAGACATTTATAACGACTTTTAGCGGCAGAACAGAGCAACAATAACTGTACAAGGTTATTGGTTCAAGAATCCAATAGTCTTTAATAGAGAGCAGTACTGGAACACAAAACTCATAACCTTTTTGGTCACTAGCACAAAATATAAACCTGTGCCCCAGTCTTTAGATTATACAATGAAACAATAAGTACATTTTCAATAATAAGGTACCATGAAGCTAAACGCTGGCATATAAGCAAACAGGAACTTACTTTAATAAGAGCTCTGTGCATTGCCTTTGTGGAGCAAAGCAGGCGATGGCCCAAACCTTGATCTCTATCCCAGTATGAAACTGCTTGTTTCTCATATCCCATACACCTTGGATTGGGGTAGCAATTGCCTTGTTCTAGTTAAAAAAAAAAAAAAAAACCCCACATATAATCAATAAGCTATATATGTATATATCATCATCATCATCATCATCATGATGATGATGATGATGATGATGATGTATATATTGCTTATCACACTAATAAACTATTAGATCTCTTAAAAAAAGAAAAGAAAAAAGGTTCGTACCCGTCCTCCGTAGAGAATCGATGGTGCCTGGAGGACTCGGCCATTCACTTCAGTCATTTCATCTCTTACCATGACCCCAAACTCTCGCACGTAAGGGTCACTATTAAAGTTGGCACTTCTCATCTGTAACACATGTGAATCAAAAAAAAGCTGTGAATATTTTAACAAGCCAAGAGAGGTCATCAACTGTACATTTGACAGGAAATACACAGCACAGAGATGAACGGACCAATTTGGTGATTTCGTCCTGACGGTCTGGCGCTGACCGGGCTGTGGCACGAATCATAGTGGACGTCTGATTGTCTGTCAGTTTCTTGATGCATCGCTGTCCAGCCACTATGTTACAAACCTAAGACAAACCAAGGTGAGGTCAGGTGAAAAGGACATAAAAGTAGGTATTAAATGTCCTCCTTACATTATTACACATTATTACACATTATTACACTAACCTCAAGAGGAAGGTACGTGTGCTTTTGCTCCTGTCCGACTTGTAAACAAGATCG
>JBCNYG010000001.1:47319366-47330032 GCA_039654305.1 Porochilus rendahli | reverse complement strand
TAATAATAATAATAATAATAATAATAATAATAATAATAATAATAATAATAATAATAATAATAATAATAATAAAAGAACTTACCTTGATCTAGGCGATTTCTGTCATGAAATAATGGATTGTTCCCAAATTCCACAGGTCTTCGCTCTGAACAGAAAACAAAAATAAGAAATCATTTTATTGGGGTTCGGCTCCACAGATTCCGAAGACAAATAAGAGAACAACCTTGCATGTTTTTTTGTTAAATGAGTGTGTGCTGTGTGCTTTGACTCGAGCTCTAATGGTTTTAAAAATACAAGTATAAGCAGCCTCTGTAACACACTGTTTATTGGCTATTCAATGAAGCAGAACTGACACATGTGCAGTACATTTTACATTTTATGCACCAGCATAATGAAAAAAATGCCATCCACAATCAGCTAACAAATATACATAAAATGCAGGATTGCTCCATCGTAAAAACACTCCAGAAGCAGTTTGTAGAAAAATATCACTTTATTATTACATTCCGCACAACATTTTCCAAGACCATAAAATTCAACAGGCTAAAATATTCCTCAAATCTTTTTGAAACAGGCTGAAGTGCAGCGCAGAAATGGCACATAAACAGACAATCCCAATACACACAAAGAGAGGATGCAGGGAGCACACACAGCCACAAATGTACCAGAGATCAGCGTCTTGAGAGCATGAAAGTGAGGCGAAACACAAATATGATACACTGCACCAGGATCAAGAAAATGTACTTAAGATTAAACACTAACGTTTTCCAAACTATTAATGCTACTACTCAGTTTGGTTTGAATCCAAATTGTACTCACAGAACAAAAACAGAGAGAACGTGACAGAACATATGACAATCTAAAAGAATATTAAAACGACTTCAAGACAGTGCATATGCAGTGGTTTTTTTGTTTTGTTTTGTTTTGTTTTTTGTGCTGAGGCAGGCTCTTGGCACAGTGAGGCCAGTATACAACCAGGAGGATCTAAGTGCTTTTGCTCATTAATATCATTTGATGGACAGCGAAAGAAAAAGGCGCCAGAGAAAGAGTGCTTACGGCAGGCTTAATAAAATGCAATCAACCCATTATCTAATTAGAAATATTTAGAGCTGCATAGAAAATGCATGGAGGAGCCATGGCTGATATAAAAGCACACTGAGATCAGATTGTATTTCTGCTAACCTGTCAGTTTCTATAGTGGGAGTGAGGGGATGGGGGGCTTTGTACCCATCGTAAATAAATCCATCCAACACTAGCATTCCTACCCTTCATTTTGCCATTCATCATTCATTTGCCAAACCACTTAATCCTGGTGGGGTCACAGGGAGGCTGGAGAGCATCTCAGCCATTACTGAGCGAATGCAGGTTACAGACCATTAAGGGGCCAACACACACACACACACACACACACACACGCACCGAGGGGTGATTTAATGCAGCCAATAAGCCTAATGTGCATTCCTTTTGTACTGTGGATGGAAACCGGAGTACCCGGAGGAAACCGATGCATCCTTGGAGAGAACATGCAAATTCACACAGAAATGATGTGGACGTGTTAACCACTATACCATTGTGCCACCCTGGCATTCCTACAGGAAAATAAATACTTTAAAGGTGTTGTTATTATTATGAATAGTAATATTAGTAGTAGTAAAAATTAATGAGCCCATTAACTACACTCACCAGGAGAATGAAATAAAGTAGGACAGAGAAGGAAATGGACCCTGGATTTCTTATTGGCACGATATAAGACAAATCAACACCAACATCATTATTTATAGAAATAGGCAAGCACTCTAATGTAGGCTGGCTTTTTTTTTTTGCATTGTTTGCAAGATAAAAAGCTTTGAAGCTAGTATTAGTGCTGCCATCACATAAAAAAAAACATTGTACTTTTGTCATTAAATCTTAAACAAAAGCCATAATGACAGCCTGCTTTATGCATGACAGACAGGCCTGCTTGAATCCCGGCCTCATTACCGTGGCTGTAATTTTGTGAACAAGGATCTAATGTACACAGGGATTAAGGGAAGGGAAGATGGAAAAGGAACCGAGAAAATACTTGTTTTCTTCCCCTCCCAGCGTCATCATGGGTCTGCCAGGTCAGGTGCTCTATCTGGCTGCCTGCAAGCGGCTTTCATGTGCTTTTGTGTTCTTAAGCAAACCCCTTCAGACTCCGGGCCGAACCAGAGCTGGTGTATCTTTAGACCGACCTCTCGCTTTGATCTCCCTTCCCACCTTTCCATGCATTCTTTTGTGAAGAGCAGATTAATGGGGGGGTGAAAATGGCCTGTGATTCTGTAATGGAGGATTATTTTCACCTATTGCCATATGGAGTACATAAGAAGATATTGGGATTTACATTCTCCTTTAATCCCAAAATGCATCTGATGTTATCAAAACCTGAAGCAGCCGCCTAAAGGCTAGCTTTCTTTTATAATGGATGATGCCTGAAACTCTTTATGAATAAAAGGGAATAATATGTTTATGGAATGTTCATAAATCTCACTCTAGGCTGTGTTGTGTGTGTGTATCCAGTATAATATTAAAGTTTTTTCATTTGAACTAATCTTGAACAATGATCCTCAGACAGTTTTTTGGTTTTTAAATAAGTAATTACTTTTTAGTGGGGGATTGTAGATAAATAAATAAATAAATAAAAATCTGGGTCAACTTAAAGCACATTAAGAACATACACTTTAAGGCTATCAGACACTTCAGAATGAACAGGTATTACAGTATGCACATCATCAAACATCAAGATTGTTTTGCCATAGAAACGCATTTCCAAATATAATCATTGCACAAAAATAATTCTGTACATTTGAGATACAGAGCAACCATAAGGGAAAGATGTCAGATTTGACACAGTGTGCAGTGTTGAGACGTATAGAGTGTGTGAGCTCTCACTCTCTGCAGCGCTATCAAACATGGCGAAGCCCCACCACTGTCAAACATGAAGCAGAGCAGCCAAGCAAAGCACACATTCACAATCACAGCTTGAGTTTCACTCTCCGCTTCCATTCAAAGCCATGAAAACAGCCTAAAGCAGTCAAAATAGCAACAGGAGTCAACAGACGTCAATTGGCTACCAGAGAACGCTGAACGTTAATCAGTGCATCAGTTATGTGCATATGCATTTCCATTTAGCCTTTCAGTCAGCAACCACCACATATCAAGTTGGATATAAAAATATTACAGAAAATAACTAGCATAGAAAGTACATTTAGCAAAGTACGTTAAGTATTTTCTGCAAAAAAGTGAGGCTCTTTAGTGACCGGCATTGAACAACCCTGTGCCACTTGTATATTTAAGGCCAATGATGAGACGTAAAGACTGTGGGCTGCTTAGAGGTGTAAGATTGGCTAAGGCAAGGTCACATAACGTTTGCATATAGAAAAAAAATCGGACACCTTTAAACACAGATGTACCAAAGCAAGTCACAGAGTTTTATAGACAGTCAAGAAATTAAATGTACACAGACAGATATAAATCTTCCTTCTGGATACGCCCTTCAGTAGGAGATAAACTCGAAGGAAGAGGCAGAGGAAAGTAAGACAATAGGTGGAGTGAGTCTGGGACAACAACTGCACCCATGCACCTACATAACATTGCACCTACATAACTTGTATATCCACCCACCCACTTGCGCATAAACATACACATGAACCATCAAGGCACACAAAGACAAATTCCTTCCAAAAAAACCCATAAAAATAATAAAAACTGTGAATCTGTTACACTGCTGCTTACAAGGCATCTTTAATTAACTTTAATTTTTCTAACCCCACCCTCATATGAGTGTATGTGCCTGCATTGAGCAGTCCATATCCTAATGCTTTAATTTGACACAGCACCACCCTGCTTTCCTTCTTACATTTTTCCTCATATGACTTTTTTTTGTTTTCCTCTCTCAGTAGTTCTGGCAGCACTGCACAGCTTTTTTTCCCCTCTTGGCAACAGGATTGGTCACAAGCAGGGGATCAGAACCCTGCCAAGTCAGGTTCCCTTCCAGCTGCTCTCTCCAGGCAGGCCCAGAGTGTGAGAGAAGTGCATGCACGCCTGCGCACACACACGCACACACACACACACACACACACACACGCACACACACACACACACACACACACACACACACACACACAGAAGGTCATAGAGTACCCAGAGGAAACCCAAGCAACTCCTCAAAGAAAAGCCAGAACCCAGGACCTTCTTGCTGTGAGGCGGACATGATATTCGCTACACCACAGTGCCTCCTTTATTATAAACTCTAACGTTTTAATATTATCATCATAAATCAGTGGCATTATAATATAGAATCATCTTCTAAATAAACAGAAGCTCCATACTTCCAAATAATGCAGAGTTCATTAAACTAGATAAAGTACTTCAGGGTAAAAAGAACATGATGCTAATGATGATAACAGAAAGGGTCTGTGGGTTGTGCACATCAGTTCACAAAGTTCCCCAATAACTGCACTGTTCTTTCTTGTAATTTGGGGTAGACCCCCCATATTTCATTTCTCCCTCGCTGATAGCATTTATCAGCAAAATCCTGATCAAAAAAAAAATGCAACTTAAGCTTGAACAAAAGTAAGCCAAAGAGGTGAACAGGATTACAGGGGCCGGCCAAGACAGACATTAGATTGTATGGCCATAAAGAGCCATTAGAGTGTTGGCAAACTGTACCTCAAGCTCCAGATGACAGGGCTTTTCAAGAGAGACAGATGAAAAATATGAAGCTAAAATTCCTCATGACAGACAGTTGAATTAGTTGGTTGCGGGCTGAAGAGGGAAAAAAATTGGAAGCTTTGTTGTGTATTTTTTCCACATGTTCATGTGGCTTTGACTGTGTTATTACCTTAGTTGATCAACAACATACTCTCAAAATGCACAAACCTGCAACCTCATTACAGAGATTCATCACACAAGACACATTGATTCTAGACTTCTAGAATTCTAGGATAGATGGAACTCAACTTAATACACAAACTTTACACATATATACTATATACAAGAAGTATGTATATATATATATACTCCTCAACTCCTGAAGGCTAATATACAGTATATGCTAATGAATCATGGTAAGTTGACTGCTTGGTGAATTTTCATTGCAACAGAACACAAGGATGTCTTTGGAACGTCATAAGCACAACAACATGAGGAACAATGTAAGGAATAAGACATGACAGGGCATGATGTTACAGAAAAATAATCAGTGATGGGGTGATGTAATGTGACAAGAACTTTATTTTACTTTCAATTTATTTTACAACAGCACATTATAAAATGTTTTATTCATACGTTATCACCATGATTTACCAATTGCAACTTATATATATATATTTTAACCATTTATTATTACATTTAACAATTACACGTCACCATGTTGTTTACTATCAAGTCAAGATTAGTCCTCAATGTTCCCATTTTAATAAAGGTATGGTAATAACACCAAAAAATCCATAGCCAGTACCTCCACCGCCATGCTACAGTGCTACTAGTCGACCCTTTTTTTTGTCAGATGTAAGTCAGCTTTTCCAGAGTTGTCATGATTGTCATTCTTCTATATGGGCTGAATGAGACAGCGTGATTATCTTATCGAGGACCCTCAGACAGGTAGACAGCCGCATGTTCTGGTGTGTTGTCACTTTCCCTGGCAGAGCAGGAGTCATGTCACTAATCTTCTGCAGGGATCAGTCAGATGGGAGCTGGAAGTGATGATGGCTCTACTCACCCACCTTTCTCCGTCTCATATCCCTCCACCACCCCCCTCCATCCAACCTGCACTCACTTGCTCGTCCTAGCACCCCTCAGGCCAAAATGTGATCTCTGTAATGATAAAGGTCGGTGGAAGCGAGACTGCCAGACTGGCCGGGCTGGGTCGGAGCTTCTATGAGGACTGCCAGACTGGAGGGGCCGATGAATGGCATTCTCACATGTGAAGAAAGGCTGGGAGTCAGTCTGGGTAGCCCTGCTGTCTGCCCCCTCCCTACCCCAAGAGACTCCAGGCGCCATGGTGTAACTGCAGTCTCAGGTATGCTCAGTGGACACTGGGCGACATTCCCAAGCCTATGCCTAAGATCGTGTGTAAGGATCCTTCCAGTCTTGTCAACTGTATGCAATTAGTTTGAACAATCATTTGGCGGCGCTCGCAAAAAAGCATCTGCATGTTCTCTCATAAATAAACTGCTTTCTTTGACTTAAACAAACCAGATTGATCTGTTTAAACCATTATATTAACATCGTCCTTTCTGCTTACTCATTTTGTGTAAGCACTTAAGATGATTACTAAATAGTTTTGAAAATAGAATAAGTGAGCAAGATCTTAGTTGAGGTTTTCACCGTCTGTCAGCAAATGGGAGCCACGGGGCAATTTTCATTGTGGTGCATGTGGTTTTGTGGTGTATGTGCTGTCATTTATCTACACTGCAGCACAGAGGCCTACCCACCAGTCGCTGTCAGTTCATTACAAGAACATGCCACATGGATCACAATGTAATTTGTACTTTATTGAAAAATGTGTGCCCTAATTGAGGTGTTTTTTATTCATGTAAATAGTTTTATTTTACATTTCACCACAAGTATTACTTAAAAGATCTCTTTTGTCTCCACTTATAGTTGTTCAGCTTGCTTATTGGTACTGCTAAATGCTTGGTCTATATGCTCTCATATGACCCTTATGTGTGATTCATCACGTGTAAGTTCAAGCTAAAACTAAATATTTACAAAAGAGTAAGCAAACTGAGAACTGTACTCTACGCATGACAAGGCAATATGATTATTTATCAGTGGTTAAAATAATCGGTCATTCATTTGTTTGTTTATTCATTTATGCAACAATCCATTTATTCATTCGTACTTCTTTAGTAAACACATTTGTAGTTGTTGTGTAACCATCCTGGGAACACTGGGTGTGGAACAACAACACACCCTGATTGCAGTGCAGTGCCAGTCTATCGCATATATTTACACCTAGAAAACAATTTAGTACAGGCATGATATGTGCACTTGAGGGGTACTGGCTGAGGGTTTGTGACATTCTATAGAATGACTATATTTGTTTAATAGCTGAACATTATAGTTTTGCGAATCATACTTCAAAACAATTTACACTAAATTATTAAAATAAATTTACATTTCCACTGATCATATGGGGAAAAAATGCAGAATCACTTTATATTGGGAAAAAAATGTGGTCACTTTGCAAGTTTACTTACTTGCTGAACTGCTTAATCCTACTGGGGTCACAGGATCTCGTCTGTCTTTGGGCAAAGGAGAGCCATACCCCGAACAGCTAGCTCATCACAGTGCAAAACACACACAACTATTCACACTTACACTCACGTCTCGGACAGCCAATTAACATAACGCATGTCTTTGGACTGTGGGAGGAAACCGGAGTACTCTGAGAAAACCCACACAAACAAGGGGAGAACATATAAATGCCACATAGAAACGCCCAAGCCTAGGACTCAAAACCAGAACTTGCTGTGAGGTGGACACGCCATTAGTGAGAGCAGTCTTCGCACTTATAGTTCGCATATAGTTAATATAGTTCTCTGAGACATCATCCAGCCCCTCCTTGAATCGCCATCTTACAGAGGTGGAGGGATTTGTGTGTCCTAATGATCCTGGGAGCTATGTTGTTAAGGGCATTATGCCCCTGGTAGGGTCACCCAAGGCAAACAAGTCCTAGGTGAAGGTCCAGACTAAGCATGGTTCAGAAGACCACTATGACAAAAATTTCAAGGACACAGTTTTCCTTGCACAGATGCGGGTTACCGGGGTCGCCCCCTGGAGCCAGGCCTATGGGAGGGGCTCGAAGGCAAGTGCCTGGTGATCAGACTTTTGCCAATGGAGCTCGGCCGGGCCCAGCCTGAAGAGACATGGGTACACCCTCCCATGGACCCCACTACCTGCGGAAGGGGCAATAGCGGTCGGGTGCAATGTGAGCTAGGTGGCAGCCAAAGTAGCGGGTTCTGCCGGACCAATCCTCGGCTACTGACTCTGGCTTTTGGGACATGAAATATCACGTCTCTGGCGGGGAAGGTGCCTGAGCTGGTGCGTGAAGTTGAGAGATACCAACTAGATATAGTTAGGCTCACCTCAGCACATAGCTTGGGCTCTGGAACCACCCTTCTTAAGAGGGGCTGGACCTTGTTTTATTTTGGAGTTACTCATGGGAATTGGCGGTGAGCCGGTGTGAGATTGACAGGCGGATTGGTGCACCCTCTGCTGTAAAGCAGAGCTTGTACTGGTCCATCGTGGTAAAGAGAGAGCTGGGCTGGAAGGCAAAGCTCTCAAATTACCAGTCGATTTACATTCCTACCCTCACCTATGGTCACAAGCTTTGGGTAGTGACCGAAAGAACGAGATCGCGAATACAAGCGGCTGAAATGAGCTTCCTTCGCAGAGTGGTAGTGCTTACCCTAAAGAGAGGGTGAGTTCTGTCATCTGGGAGGAGGTCGGAATAGAACCCCTGGAGTATCTATTATATCCAGAACACACTGGAGTGACTATGTCTCTCGGCTGCTCTGGGAATGCCTTGGCGTCCCCCCAGAAGAGCTGGAGGAAGTGGCTGGGGAGAGGGACGTCTAGACCTCACTGCTTAGGCTGCAACCCCCACGACCTACTACAGGAATAAGCGGATGAAGATGAATGAATGATGAATGAATGACATCATCACTTCACATCAATCACAATTGGTAGGCTTTATCATAGTAGATATACATCGTAGGTACAGGATGTGCCTGTTACGTCACAAACAACAAATGAACAGAGACAGGAGTCACTGTTTGTACCAGATTGTAAGAAATCAACTGAATGAAATGGGACTTACATAGAAAATACAAACAAGACCACAACTAACACCTGAACAAAAGGAAATAAGGTCATAGAGGACTAAAAAGTAGCAAACTTAATGTAAACGATTGAATGAAAGTAAGATTCGGTGATGAATGAAGAGCATGATGCTGGAGCTTTTGTCTGCTGCAATTCAAATGAAACATAGATAGACAGACAGACAGACAGACATATATATATTTTATTAATTCTTGATTAAAAGATTAATTCCTTAACAAAACAATCACATTTTTGCCACTCATTTATAATATGGGGTTACTGTCAGATAAAGGAACTTTCTCTCTCTCTTATTTTCTGAACTGCGTAATCCTAGCAATTGACATTGGGCACAGGCGGGATACATCCCTTGAACTGCTCACCAAACCATTGCAGGATCGACATGCACACAACCAGTCATGTTCACACTCACACCTGGGGCAATTGGAACAGGCCGTTAGCCTAATGTGGATGTCTTTGGAATGTACAAGGAAACTGGAGTATCCGAAGGAAACCCACGCAAACAAAGGGAGAACATGCAAACTCCTCACAGTCAGACGACATGCACATTAGGCTAATTGGCTTTTTCAAATTGCCCCTAGTTGTGAGTGTGAATGGTTGTGTGTGTTGGCACTTTGATGAACTGTTGAGCTGTTTAGGGTGTACCCTGCCTTCACTGGGAGTCGGCTGAGACAGGCTACAGCCTCCCTATGAACTCATTTCCCGATCTGCTTAATCTTACTCGGGTCGCAGGGAGGCTAAAGCCTATCGCAGCCCACACTGTGTGAGGGTGTCATACACCCTGAACAGTTTGTCAAATCACTGCAGGGACAACACAGACACACACAACCATTCACACTCACACTTATGTCTAGGGACAGTTTGGAAGAGCCAATTAGCTTAAGGAGTATGTCCTTGGATTATGGATGGAAGCCAGAGTACCTGGAAGAAAACCACACAAGCATCGGGAGAATGTGCAAACTCCACACAGATACGCCCAAGCCGAGCCCGGGACTTGAATCCAGGGCCCTCTTGCTGTGAGGCAGACATGGGGGCATTTTCAGGTAAATGGTCATAATAAATACGCAAACACCCTTTGAGTCACTGAGCAGGCTGTAACAAATGTAGAGGAAGTAGAAATATATATATTTTTCCTTCTTTCTTTTTACATTAAAAATGATCAAGGAGAGTTAAATTGGGAAATTAAACATACTTGCCTTTTGCCCAGAACCCATAAGGGCACAAACGGTTGCACTAAGCAGTAAACATAAGGGTGCCATGATTTTGAGGCGGGGCTAACTACTCAAGAAATGCGCATGCGCAATCTCTATTTCTGGTTCTCGTGTTGAGGTTTTTTAGTGTGAAGCTAACTAGCTATCATGTCTGAGAAGAAACAAACTGTAGATTTGGGTTTGTTGGAGGAAGATGATGAATTTGAGGAATTTCCAGCTGAAGGTGGGTGAATTCCATAAATATGTGGGAATTGGGGGACGAGGAAGATGTATGGTGTGTTGTAACAGTGACTCAGCGTGCAGCTAGCTGTGCTAACGTTAGCGCTGTGTTGGCTATGTTAGCAAGAAACTAAGTAACGAACTTCTTATTAATAAAGTTTATAAGGAGCAAGTGTCTCAGAACACGCTGTGTATGACACAAAAATGCATATTATAATGCACAAAATGTACAAAAAGATAGCTTCGTTGCTAGAAGCTAATTTTTAGCTTATGCTAGCTACGCAGCTAAGTACCAAAAAATTCAAGTGTTAGTCTTCTCTCTCTCTCTCTCTCTCTCTCTCTCTCTCTCTCACTCTCACACACACACACAC
>JBCNYG010000001.1:47227521-47238287 GCA_039654305.1 Porochilus rendahli | reverse complement strand
GTGCGAATGGTTGTGTGACTGATGGCCCTGCGATGGCCTGGCGAGCCGTCCAGGGTGTACCCCGCCCTCGCCCAGAGCCGGCTGAGATGGGCGCCAGCCTCCCCGCGACCCTAATTAAGAATAAGCGGTTTAGAAAATGAATGAATGAATGAATGAATGAACTAAATGTAACTCCCACATTACAGCCAAACTTTTTAAAGTATTTTATAACAACATTATTAAAAATTGGCACATGCACGTCTGTTTCACGCTGGCACGTGATTCTTCCAAACAGCTGATCACGTGCTTCACTAGCACTGACTCGCAGGGCAAACTGTCTGCCTTTACTGCTTTAATAAACTGACTCAGTACCTGATGTTTTTGCAGGTAAACGCATTGACAAGATCAAGTCATCAATCAAAGCGTGCCAAGCCTCATAGTCTTTAGAAAAAAAAGAGCAAATGATGTATCGTGTTTGTAGAGATGAGGGAAGCGAGGCTTTGGATGTTGCATCCAGGCTGTGATAGGTTGGATCAAGCTGGGAGGGGGTGTGGCCTAAGGCCACGTCTCATGTGGATATACTGACTGGTGTGTGTTTAGAGTCTACAGGGTGTATGTACTACTGCTCCTGCGTTGATGGGACACACCGAAAGTGGGTTAATTCAATTCTTTCTCCTCCAGAAATATCTCCCGTAGCACTCGAGGCCAAGAACCAACTTCATTTGACTTCCTATTGACCCACTTCCACAGGTTTCCTGGGGAACAGGACTGGACACACATGTATCTCCAACATGTACTTACTGATCTGAACACACACACACACACACACACACACATGAGAATCCTACTGTACCTGATTCTCAGAGATGCTTTGATTTTGGAATGTCTAGGTCAAAGGTCAAAGTTATGGAGATAGAGTTGTTATAACTTTAAGACGAGTGCCGAAAGACATGCCATTACCACGGAACACTAGTACGAAACCTCATATGGGCTTTAAGATAAGAAAGCTACCTTTGACCTTGAGTGACCCTGACAGGTCAAGCCCTAACCATCACGTAAAACCTTTGAGTACGTGGATAATTAAAACCAGCACCAGTATTAAGCATATCTGCTACATTATTCTTGCTGCAAATATATGAAATGTAATACTTTAAATCTTTGTTCTTGCCTTTACGCTCCCTGGATCACTCAATCACTCATTTACTAAACCGTTTAATCCTATTAGGGTCGTGCGAGGCTGGAGCCTATCTCAGCCAACACTGGGTGAAGGTGGGGTACACCCTAATCAGCTCATAAAACCATCGCAGGGTCAATACACACACAAACATTCACACTCACATCCACACCTAGGGGCAATTTGGAACAGCCAATTAGCATAATGTACCTGGAGGAAACCCACGCAAGCACAGGGAGAACATGCAAACTCCACACGGATACACCTGTGCTGAGCCTGGGACTCAAAGCCAGGACCTTCTTGCTGTGCTAACCACTACGCCACCATGCCGGGATTGATATCAGAGGAACGATAGTAATGAATTCATGCGGTTGCAGTCGTATAAACAGCAGGCTCGCGGTGCCGCTGAAACTACACCAGAGCAGAAATTTAATCAACATCCATCAGGAGCACAATGAGGAGCACAAGCCCAGATCAGCCCCAATACATTCTAATGAGATTGTGCGTATGATGTTCTTACAGTCATGTAAATCTCAAACCTTTCATCCCTTTCACCCCGAACATTCACACCAGGCAAAGAACACACCGATTCCTTCCACAGTCTATATTTTCATTTCAATCAGGTTCTCTTTTCTCTGTCTACCCTCAAATCACAACATGTTTCTGAAACCGCTGCATTTATTCTTTACCCCACCGGCTGTGGGTCACACCGAAATTATATTTCCAGATGAATTTATTAGTGCTTCATTATCACTTTAATGGTGAATTATTCATTATTAGCGTGAATAGAGATTAGCCTGATTGTTTCTGCCTACTTTTGTGCTAACAACAACAACAACAACAATACAGCATTAATTCAGAAGAAGCTGTATGAGTCCTTCTGACAATTTAATCTAGTGATGCGTCTTAATTCTGCGCTATTATTTCTCTGATTCTTGTGTTCATATTTCAGCTTTTCATTCTTTTTTTTTTCTCCCCTTTTTCTCCTCTAAATTATTTGTAGCCGATTCCCATCACATTGCGTCCTCATCACATACGAACACCACCAAGCAGGGAAGTTGTCCTAAAATGTCACTGTAATGTTACAGATTGTTTGGGGCACACGGGATTCTGGGAACGGTGAGCCAGCACCTTTATATATACTTTAGCACCCACTGAATGCTTAACAGTAGTTAATAAAACCAAGCCAGCCAGACAACTGCATTTATATGAACTGCTGCACAGGCGGCATCACGGGCCATGTAACACACCCTGAGGAAGGCGCTATCCGTCCACTTCTGCATACATGAGCTGACAAATGCCTCTGATTGGTCAGTGTCACTGTGACTCATACAGCAGACAGGGTATGCCATTCAGGATTTCTGTTGCATACTTTGGACTGAATACCGAATACCCAATCACCCCCCACCCTCCCATCACGTGTACACGTGCAACTATTTTACCTTCACCTTTAAAAAGATGTCGAATCTTATTTAACAGGATCAGGTAAACTAGTGTGTGATTAGGGGAGTCGGGATCGTCTGATACACTCACCTCTTATCTTGTTTTTCTCAATGTCTTCTAGGGTTTGGATAAAGTCTGAGAGCGAGTCATCTATTGGCCAGCTGTTGTGAAGCACCTCTGCTTGGAGAATGTATTTATGATGCTGAAACACACACACACACACACACATACAACACACAGCACAAGCACTGAAAATATCACAGGGTGCAAAGGAACCTCTTTGGCCTTCACTATCAATCCTTGTAGCAGCATCGGATTTATTTATCCTCACATCAGTCATCAAATGGCCAATTCTAGGCCTGGGATTAATGTGAAACAGACACTAAACAAAGCCAATAAATAATTAAAAAATGACAATATGAATGCAAACATTTCAATTACAAAGCTAGGTGACGCTAATTCGTTGTTTGTATAATAAAACTGTAATGAACTGAGCCAAGGTGTACATCAGCAGATGGAGTGGTGTTGAGCTGAACATGGATGTAGTACAGTATTAGTTATAGTGCCATAGTGATACTTTGTGGCTGCTTTTTACTACGATGTCAATTCCACAGGGCCTTCCTCCTCACCGTCAGCTCGATTGGCACGGATCTCCACCAGTGTGCGAGCGAAACGAGTCCAGTCCTCGCTGTGTGCCGATGCGAGCTGTGGGCCATATAGAGAGCTTCAGTAGTCCCATATTTAAAATATCTTCAACCACTAGCACAGAATGTTCATAATCAATCAGGATGACTGCTGACATTACACTAGAGAAGGAAAAAGTGTGTATTGTGTGTTTGGCCCTCTGAATCCTGAATATTTTTGCCGAATTTTGCAGATTGGGATCATGAGGCAGATTGATCAGGTGCCATCAATTTCTGCAGGCAGAGTCAGATCAGAACAGAGGGCTGCTTGCCACCCAGGCTGAGGAAGGGAATGAGAGAGCTGCAAGCTGTAATTAAGCAGGAATAGAGGAGTGGGAGGAGATGATGTCTATATCTAAACCAAAGACCAAATTGAAACTTTTTAAAACAATGCTACATGAGGTCTTCGTCAAGTCATAAGAGCTTAACCTTTGCGAAGAGAAAAACAGCATTATTTAAAATAATTAGCAGTTCCAACATTGCTAAACAAAAACAATCCCAGCAAACAGAGAGATGAGAAAGAAGAACAAAAACCTAATATATGTCAAACAACCAGGCCAAATCACCCTCCACATTTTGACTATCCAAGAAGACCACAATCCCACATGATTCTTTTCTTTAGAGGCTTTTATGCTTACCCACAATGCACTACAGTTCCGATATGAAATAGCGCAAAACATTGTGAAAATGCCAAAACACAATAAATGCAAGGTCTCCTAAAGCATTTTTTAAAAAAATGCTTTATTAGACCTTTTTTAGGTGTAACAGCAAAAACCAGGCAGACAAAATCAAGGAAATTAATTGGTGTTACTTTGGGTTTCACTTGTGTGTTGTGTGCAACAGCTTTCGGGTGACATGTGTGGGAATATAAAGAATGGAACAGAATCTACTCTGATCATTTTGAGGGAGGTATATTATCATTTGAATAAAACCATGCATTTATTTTGTAAGCAATTGAGACTGTGATATTATACGCTGAAAATGATTTCACAGAGTTAAAATGCGAACATGTATTACCTTGTCAGCAAACAACATCAAATGAATATCAATCAGCTAATCAGGACTGAACAAATTTTTTCATTCAATGTATTTTTTAGTCTACTAGCTAATTACTAGGGTTACAGTTAGGCTGGAGCCTATCTCAACCGATACTGGGTGAAGACGGGGTACACCCTGAAAATCCCGCCAGACCATCGCAGGCCCTAGCTGATCATAATTATTCATAAAACAATAACTGAATGTTGCTAGCATGGTCTGAAATTATATAGCATTTTGGAATTCATTATCATGGTCTGGCAATCTAAAAAACAAATCCTGCCTAAATTTGGTTTACAGCATTTGGCAGATGCCCTTATCCAGACTGAATGGCATTTTTATCTGCTTTATTCATCTGAAAAATAAATTATTGAGGGATAAGGGCCTTGCCCAAGGGCCTAAAAGTGCAGCTTGGTGGTAATGGGACTTGAACCCCAACCTTCTGATCAGTAACCCAGAGACTTACCCTCCAGAGACCCCACTGGCCATATCTATTTTCTAAGTAGATAGCATGATATAAATATTTTTGTTTTTACGTATAAGATTATTTCCTGTAACTTTATTAAAGGCATAGTCAATTTTAATCATATTGCCTTTGTTTATACTGGTTCAAACCAAAAAAGGTACAGGACGCAGTGCATTGTGGGTGACCACGAATATGACAGTTGGGTTACAAGACCCATGCTCATGACTTCAAGACCCATGCTCATGACTTCACATGACTTCAAATTTCAAAAAGTGAATGAAGTGTGTATCTGACAGCTGATTTTATCTAAAAATGCAGAAAAGCGTAGTTTTCATGTGTCACATGGTGCATGGTATCAAACAGTAAATGCCACAACAGCACCAAAGATCTTTGATGTATTATATATAAGATTGATATTAGATATTTGACATTAAAATGTAATAGACAGTCATAACTTGCAGAATGCTGTGTGGATGTAGAATTAAATACTACCGCGGTATAACTTAAACCCTGTCCTGACAATCTAAAGAAAATACTAAGCACATTGGCTTAAAGATAATAGAGAAAGATACCAGCAGTTGTCAGAAGCGGTAGGCCCAAAGTACTTTGAATACCCCTGCTGTTGTCTCTCTTCAATACGTAGGCCATGTTGAAGACGTTTTTTTTCAGTCTTCATGAAAAGCTTCTGGTAAATAAGCCCCCACTCTGTTGCAACATAAAACTCTTCAGCTTCAGTCAGCTTATTGATGACCCACCATTATCATCAAGCCTGAGAGACCACACGCCCGACCAGCACACTCTCCAATTACTACACGATGCAGGGCTAAAATTAGTCGAACCCCACACACAAGGCAAAACCCAAAGTCTGAAAAGAGCACAGCAAACACGGGAGCCGGGGCGGCTCGCTGCTCTGTGGTGGTGGTTAGGTCATGTGGAGGCTGTTTTAAAATAGTGTGTAAAGAAAAGCGGTGAAACCCAAACAAGCCCGGCCGGCCAGAGAGGTTGGTAAACATGCATTGCCTTTAATGCACAAGCCTCTCGTAATGAGCAGAGATGTTTAATACACGTCTAGAGCTTTGCCCCATTTAGCTTCTAATGTAGAGTGAAAGCTGCAGAATGAACAATAATGAATTTAGTCAAGCTGATGAATGGAGAGCATGAAATTCAATCGAATTTGAGTTTTTAATCTCTGACACCTATAATACATTAATACATACAGACACATACCCAGACACTCACAATTTATTATTTAAAGGCATGCAATAATATTTTGTTAATTTATCGCAGCCACATGCTTTTTTTAATTCCCAGAGATAGAACATATTAGGTCCAAACTGAGTTTATTTTTAGGCAAACTTGATTTTCTATTGAGGTTTAGAAAAAATGGATTTATCTGGGGGTTTATCTGAAAGCAGCCTCTGATCCATTTTAACTGAAGGAAAAAAAACAGTAAGTCTAGCACCACTCTCTATGAAAATTTGAAATTTATCTAGCATTAATATATAAGGAAAAACCTTGGAAAGTTACCTAATCAGATATAAAATACACAGCAATTAATTCATAGTATCATTCCTTTCTCTTCTCATAAAGCTCAATTCGAGTTCTGACATTTGTCACTAATATTTTTTCTGTATTAATTTATGAATTATTCTGAAGTGAATTAACTTGAACTTTAAATTGCAGCTGAGGAGTGTTAATTGTGTTATCATTCAAAATATAGTTATACAAGCCAACCTTATTAAGCTGACAATTCAAGATAACACACCCAAAAATGCAGATCATGAATATAGCCTATATTTATTACAGTCGGTTATAATTTTTAGTTTTGTTGTTTTTTTTTAATCTTTACCCAGTTCCCTCGCAGTGTACTCAATGTGATATTATGGCATTACTGTGCTGTTAACTCCCTATCCATCCCTGAACATCCTCTTCATGTCATATCTATTGTATCTTCCACCTACCTCTCCAACATCATAAATCCAGAGCCGGCCCTCTGAGTCTCCTACAGCCACCTCCTTGCCTCCTGAAGCCCAGCGTACCCGATTGAGTGCAGGCGTACCATCGATGGTCACACTGGCTGTGGGCACCTGCACACAGTGCACATCCTGATTCATAGGCATTTATTGCACACAACATTTAGCAGGCATTTATATTCAAAGCATCCCACATGGTTCTAAAGACAGGGACATAAAAAGAAGGTAAAAGAGTTGAAAACTAATATTCCAACAGTTTTAAAGAAAGCACTATTACTTGGCAGTGATATGAAGATTAAACAGAAAACTAAATAAAACAAACCGTACAAACAAATGAAATGCAACATCGTCCTTTTATCCTCTTTTAGACAACTGCACCTGAAAACCGCTGTTAGAGTAAAATGCCCGGAAACACTACAGTACACCCTACTTTGCATGTTATACATTTGAATGGATCTGTCATTTGCACATGGACATTATTCGACCTGGCAAAAATCTTTCAGATGGTACTGGAGCAGCAAGTGCGGCTCAGAACGAGTAGGTAGCGCTAAAGTTCTAACTCAGGTTTTTTGCACCACGATGAACTGTGTAAAGTTTAAACATACCTGGGTAAGTCCAAAATTAAAATATTATATGTGAGACTTAGATTAAGGAAAATAAAATAGTTTTCACTGCTGGCCTTAGTTCAATATACTTTTAAGATGCCTGTTTACAAAAATTGAATATTGAAAAATATTTTTTAAATAAATATATGTTTACATACACATATCTTCATAGATACCAAACGTTAATAAAAAACAGAAGTACTTTTTTTTAAGTCAATTTATGACATGACTTAGCAGGCTTTAAAAGTAGGACATGTGCAGGTGCCTGAAAAAAGGCTAAAGGAAATAACAGTGGTAGGGTGCTGGATTACTGAGCCCAGAGTCACGGGTTCAAGCCCCACTATCAATGGGTTGTCACTGCTGTACCCCCCCAGTGCAGCTTACTGGGTTATCAAAGGCAGGCCATGTCTCTCACTGTCTGTGGTGAGAGGCATGTAAAAGAACCATTGCTGATTTTCATCAAGAGTAGGCTGCGTCAGTGTGTTTCTGCCCTGTGATGGCCTGGCGAGCTGTCCTCTGCCCACAGTCGGCTGAGATGGGTGCCAGCCTCCCAGCGACCTTAATTAGGAATAAGCGGTTCAGAAAATGAATGAATGGATAGGAGCAAATCAACCTAATTTCTATTAATTTTCATCAAAGCTTTAGGTAATGTGTTCTTTATCCATTGGTTCATCCTTTCCACCATCACAGAACTCTAAGGATGGTATGGCAGATGATAATTTTATTTAAAATTCAGATTTTTACAGAGTTACTGTGTTCCTTTGGAAACTAATAGTGTACCAATTTCACTGTCTATGGAGAGTGGAATTCCATAACATAGAATAATCTCTTCAGCCAAGATTTGTACAACAGTGTAACAGCCACCCATATTCATCATATTTGACAGATGATGTGGTTGGCTTTGGATTATACAAGCGCTTCCTTTCCTTTTACTTTTCTCTAATGGTTCAAGTTGAACTTGGTTTCATGTGTCTTAAGAATCAAGTTCAAGAATTCGGGAGGCATTATAGGAAAGTCTATTCTGGCCTTTCTGTTCTTAAGTGTTACCAGTGGTTTTCATGTTAAGTAATCCCTTGGTATTTACAGTACAAAATGTGTCTCTTGATTGTAGACTTTGACAATCAGATCAAGTTTTTTCTTCTGAATTCTTCTTCTGAATTCTTCTTCTGAATTTTTCTTCTGAATTTCTGAATTCACCAATATCCTTTTGATGAAGTGCCATCTAGCCATGTTGGTAGGGTTAAAGAACTGTATATACCCTAAGAACTGTCTTGAGTGAAATTAGCTCCCATTATGGTCTCCCAAGACAAAGTGGTCCTAGGTAAACTTTCAGACTAAGAGCGGTTCTTTGACCCCTAATAATGAGGAAAAAACAAGAATCAGATTATTTTTCCTGTAGAGATCCTTGGGCCCCACCCTGGAGCGAAGCCTTGGGAAGATGTCCTAATATGAGTGCCTGATGTCTGGACTTGCATCCATGAGGCCTGGTTAGGCTTAGCGTACAGCAGGGACATGGATTCATCTTTTAGTGGGCCCACCATCCACAGGAGAAACCACTGGGCCCAGTACAGTGTGGATACATGGCAGACAAATGCAGGGGCCTTGGCCATCCAATCCTGGCTAATAAAATAGACACACAGGACATGAAATATCACCTTATTGGTGGGAAGGAAACCAGGGTTGGTGCAAGATAGATTCACATAGTAAAAACAAGTAAACAAGTAAAGCAAACTCGATGTGATGGTGGCAAGGAAAAACTTCCTCAGTTGACAATCCCTCAGGAATAATTTTTTTAGAGAAGCCAGACCCAAATGGGAAACCCATCCTTTTCGGGTAAAACCAGAAAAAATACAAACCAGAAATTACACTATTTCATCAATAACATCTAGTCTAGTTAGTTATCTTATAGCTTTAATGGTAATCGAAGTCCAAAATCATTTCAGTTAAAGAATTTATATCACAAGCAGTAAAAAGTCATCTTCATGATTTCTGCCCTTTGTGTACTTTTACTTTTGACTTCCTGTATTTATTGTTTTATTGCTCATAAGTAGCTGCCCTCTCAGGATGTGGGTTGAGACGTTAATACCACCTGCCTGCAAAGCCACTGTAAACGAGAGGCTCTTTGAGGAAGAGCTTCTTGTGTATTCATCTGAACAGGCCTAGGTTTCACACTGAGTGAGTTTAATCTATATGGTCATTATATATAAAGTGTTTTAAGCTACAGAGTGTTGTTTTGTAACATTATTGATTTATGGTTTGCGGCAAAATTTGTTCAATGTAAAAAATGGGCCATGGCTCAAAAAAGGTTGAAAAACACTGGTGTAGATATTAGTAGTAAGAAGCATTGTATGCGAGATAAAATAATGATCCTAAATAGTTTCTGGCTGTGGAACTGACAGTATATTTTCAATATTTTATCCTTGTAATCCCTTGTTTCTTATGTTTTAATTATTTCACTCATCATACTTTTGGTTATGGCTGCAGACGCAAATGTCTAAAGATAGAGTACAAGCTAAGCATTTTGTAGCAGATTACCAAAAGAGCAAAAGCACCACTCTTTTATAGCTATGGCTTTATCATCAAAACTAGAGTAAAATTATATCAAATTTAAAATAAACATGGCAATACTATGTTTATAGTGAAAGCAACTGCTATGCCTTTGCAATCTATGAAGACACTGGAATTCACCATTCTAAGAACACAGTTGTGAACAATTCTGAGGTTTAAGAACATATCGTGTATCCAATACAGGCTTTTCCCACAAATGTTCTTCAAAACAAATTTAATAAAAAAAAACTTAAGAGGATATTGATGAATAAGGCAGCTCACAGTGTTCTGACAGGGATCTGGCTAATTTTGACAGGACACAAGAATTAACACATAAACAATACGATGCAATATTGGAAAAGTTTTATAACATACCATGAGCCTAAAATGGGCTTCCCCTGTTTGACAGCTCACTGTGGCTGTAATTCCTAAAATATGTTTCAGCTGTAATTCTTAAATTAGAGCTAAAAGTCTTCACTTTTATCACACTGCTTTATTTTAAATCCGTTTTGGTGGTATTTTTAATATTAGGTATTTTAAATCCATTTGAACTTTACAAATTGTGACACTCATGCAATACTTATACATCTGACTGTAAGCGCAATATATTCCATCCTAAATTCCAATTCTTAAAATCCACTGAAATCTTACATAACAAAGAAATTGATTAACAAAAAATTAAATAAACAAGCGCCACTCTTTTTTATTAACCAATCTTTTTATTACCTTATTCATTGATTAATACAAACACACACACACACACACACACACACACACACACACACACACACACACACACACACACACAATGAGTGTTTAAGTTTTGTTTACCCCCTCACACCTGCCAAGGGTGGAGTATAA
>JBCNYG010000001.1:47187583-47197903 GCA_039654305.1 Porochilus rendahli | reverse complement strand
TGTGTGTGTGTGTGTGTGTGTGTGTGTGTGTGTGTGTGTGTGTGTGTGTGTGTGTGTGTGTGTGTGTGTGAGTAAATCAAGATGTCCGCCGGGAGGGGAAGCACAGATACCCAACCGGAAACAAGACTGTTGAGTGGCATGCCTCCTCTGTGTTCTCTCCTGACCCCCCCCAGCTGCACTGTGCCTCTGGGCCATGACGACTCACCCCACAATTAACCCAACCACCCCAGTCAATGAAGAAGCCTGGTGCTCATCTCCCATAGGCACCTGCCTCTGTGCCCCTCCCACTGCTCAACCCACCATGCTGGGCATGTGTTCCTAACCCTCCTCACCCCTGTGACCCATGCCCACACATGCCAAAGGGGCTCCAAGTCTCTTAACACCCACTGGACACCTGCGGATGCGAGTGTGCCCAACAGCCGCATTCTAAGACACACAAGGCTCTGTGGGATTGTTTTCTTGTTGACCCTATGTGGCAGAGGTTAACAGGCACGGGTCATGCTGACAGTAGGCGCCCAGTTCTAAGGAGGAAGTGATCCCATTGCACCAGACATGGCACGACTCACGCACTCAACACCAGCGTGTTTGTGTTCACACCCGCTGAGACGGAACGCAGCGCCTCAGGGCTCGCCAGACAATTTAGGGTCGAGACTACAGGAATTTGTTCTCTAAAACTACTGTTTAATGTCTGCTATTATAATACACTTGGTGTTCTTAAAGCATTTAATGTTTTATCTCATTCAGTAATATTTTTGTTGTGTTTATCTCTATCAAACTTAAGTATTCCCTGAATCCAGAACAGCAAGGATGCAATCTAGGCAGTGGTGAATAATCTGAAACCTAAAACTTCTGTGGCTTCTGGCAAGGCCGCTTTGGTGAGTTAAAATCTTGACTGCAAGTTTTAATAAGCCCATATCTGCGCTGAGTTTCTTCCCGAGAGGTTCCTGGTGAATGCGGATCAGTGATGTGAGTGCAATTTGGGCCTGAGACAAATGTGGTTTAGCTGCCGAATGTGACCAGACCTCTGAGCCAAAGACCGGCGGGGAACCAAGGAGTCCTCAGGCCTAGACGGGAAGCCAGCCAAGCAACCCAGACTGTACCACACTACTACACTGTACTCCTCCACCAGATCCCTTCTCCATCTGTTTTTCTCTTGTACTCGTCTGGGCTCAGAGGTGATGCTCTTTGCATAAACAGCACGACTCACTCTCTCCATTCTAAGACTTTCTGACTGTTCGTCCAGACTTGGACAGAAATAACGTTCAAATGAAAGCAGGAAGAATATTTGAAGGACACCGCATGGCTAGAACACGAGGAACCACTGAAACAGAAGACAGCAAGAAAGCTGGGCCGAACTTGACCCTATTTGACCAGGTTTTGGGGCAGGATGATGTGGTACAGCCCAGAGGAAACACGAGAAAGCTGAGAGGCTGGACAACGAGAAGTGGTCAGGCTAAGAACAATCACTGACCACAGAGACTGGAACAACGTAAGCTAGTCTTGATTCATGATTGCGGCTGAGAGGCCGTAGGTTCACAAACAACGTGAGAGAGACATGCCATAAGTCCTTGTGGCTTGCTGTCTAAGCTAAAGGCATGCATTTTTATGACCCAATCATAAAAATCAGCATCTGCAGAACATCAAAAATGAGTCTGTGTGACATTCATAGGGGTGATGAACATACTACAAGAAAGAAGTGAGGCAATATAAAACTGATATAAACCCGGAAGACTGTAACAGTTCGATTTAAAAGAAGTTAATCGCTGCATACCATGTGAGATGATATTGAACTCCTTACCTCACACAGGGTGTTGGGGTATTAATGAAAACTCTCTGAGATACAAGAAATGACAAGGGGCAGCTTTAACACAGTCACTCTGTCTATCCAGTGGGCATGTAATCTTCAGTCACCTGATATGTTCCCTTCCACCTGCGGCGTAATACCAGCTAGCTCTGTGGGGCAGCGTATTAAGCTCTATCCTCCCTGCCTGCCAGTTTGATGAAACTCTGGGCCTACGTGGCATGGTAATGACATCCTCCGCAACTCATAGCTGTTCAATCTTTTCCTTCAGCTTTCACATGCTGCTAGTGTCAATTCAAATCCACACTGGGTCACAGTGTTCTCAGAGCATGAAGATCTTAAACTAGTAGCTCCGTGTGCCTCTGTATTATTCAGTCAAACATGATGATGGCCATCAGGTCATATCATAGTAACCTGGGTGACTGCTAGATTTGTCCATATATCATCAAACAAGGTGTAAATAGAGACATTATAGATAGATGGGCATATGTAATCATCCTGGGAATTAAAGAGTATAAAAACACAATTTTATTAGGAATTGTCAAAATTACATGAAAGACATTTTTGTTTTTTTAATAGGTATGAAAATGTGCAAAAAAGATGTTCAATGCCCTTCAAATCTGCCATTACAGCAAAAGTAAAACAGGAAGAATGTCAGATAGTGTGACTTGGAGGACATCCAGGATAAGGGCCAGTGCTTGTCCTATTGCTGATAGATGGATGTTGACACCAAGCACTTTAATAAAAGGTGAAGTGTATGGTGCAAAGAGGCACAGCTAGTGTGAAAAAATACACACAGGATGGGATCCCATCCATTAAACGGCAGGAGGATGCAACCCAGCTTTTCATCCAGTCGTTTATTGGGCCAAGCTGTGCAACTCCAGGCCTCCCATTCGGGATATGGAGCTCATTACACAATCAAAAAAATTCCCCCTCATCTGACAAGCGGGGAGTTTTCCTTCTAATGTGCGGTGCCAAGAAGGGGGTGGCTGGTGTTCCTCACTAGGCCTTCTCCTCAATACAGAAGAAAATGGAAGTGAAAAAGCACGAGGGGTATTTCCATGTGGGGGCGTGAGCAATGGCGAAAAACGGGGGTGGGGGGGGGGGTAACCCTGGTTCAGGCTATCCACCATATACTGCACATCTTCTCCGCTGTGAGCCAATACAGGCACACAGACACAATTTGCGCCTCAGAAGTTGGGTGTCAAGCAGCCTGCAGACCACAAAAGAGGCAGAGAGCAGGGAGCAGAGGAGGAGGCGGCGGCAATGCGAACATAAAAGAAGTCTCTAATGTGGCACTGGCACGCCACCCCAAGCATGACATAAACACTGTATCACTGCACAGCACACAAATTCAGATAGAGCTTTTAAACACTCCTGGAAGAGCTCATTATCACCTGACGGGCACTTGCAGCACTCTATAAGCTACTTCACATGAAGATATTACATCTGCAATGCTTTCATGATGAAAGCCATCTTTCACTGATATCAACCAAGGATCAATGACTGTAAATGGTCAAAGGACATCGTCCAGAGTTTATTCATTCTCATTTCTTAACACTACCTCAACACTTCCTGCTAAGCATACTGATGGATGTGCTGCAGTCTCTGCACCATGACTCATCCACTTCTAGACAACAAAGATCTCTCTCTTTTCCTCACACTTCAAGTAAGACTCCATGTGAGATTGTCAGACTTTCTGAAGTCAAGCTGTTTGGGGGGGGAGCAGGCTTCCTCTCTCTGGGCTGGGCTCATCAAACGCGTACTATAGAGTGCGGAATAGATACGCTGAGCTCTGAGAAAGAAGGCAAGCCTTTAATTGACTCAGAGCCACTCTTCCCCCTCAGGCCTCCTGCAGCTGTGCACTCGTGGGCTAAAAGTGCCCTGTGCCCCCTCTCATCTCTATACACAGCCGCAATTTACGCCATCATGACAGGAACGTTGGTTATTTTTTAGATGACCTTCTAACGTAAAAAAAAAAAAACATGTAAAAGATAAAATTGCTCCAAATGTTGGTGTTTCTAGACATTTCGCCTTCTTGTAAATACATTCAAAACCATTGTCCCTATGCAGTGTACGGTATTTACTGAATAAATTTACTTTAAAAGGGCACTCGGGAATAAAAATCAAAAATGCGGCCAATGATATGGAGTAAACATGAATATCTCCTCTTAAAGCGCTCTTACAAGAGATGTAATTAGATTTTAAGCAATATATAACCATGGAAATCCAAAGTCTGAATTCATCCCATTACAGTGTTAAATACCATATAAAACAAAGCACATTAAACTTTAGTTTACACAATCTATAAGGTTTGATGGGCTGAAAGTGCTTGATAGAATTAATCCGGAGATTTATTTTACGTATAAAGTAGTAAAATGATTTTATGGATGGCAGTTATCACAGGACTATGTAGTATCATGTCATACCTACAGTTAAAATTGTTATATTGTACATTCAAGAAATCAAATGGTTTAAAAATATTAAACAGACTATTTCAAAATTAATTAAAGACAAAAACAGATTAAAGAATGCCATCGCACCATGTATACATATCATTCTCTTCCATATCTATTTTTTTTTTTAAGATCCTTAGAAGTACAGCATTGTGGAAAACTAAACTATTTGCTGGAAAGCACAGATTTTGGGCTCAGGCTCTCAATGCCATTCTGCATCCTCATTTTCATTTGTCATCATGACAAACGTCTCAGATCAAACCCGCTGTGCCGTTTATAGCAGCGCTATCAAACCTTTATCTGCTGGCAGAAATCTGCCTCTCCCTCCGACTCGGTACTCTGGGGTCTGGAAATATTCAGAGCAACAGAGATAAACAAACGAGTCACTTTGAACACAGATAACTAAGCCGAGCCTCGACTAACACTTGCAGGAAATGCTCCAGATTGAGGGATTTTTCAGGCCTTGTCTGATTTGGAGGGGGAAAAAAAAAAACAAGAAATGAGCCAAACAAGCAGGTTTTGACATTTGATTAATTACAATCACTGTATGAAAGGTCTCATTATTTCAATATATATATAAAAATTCCAGGGTAAACAATATGAAATATAGTCAACTTTTTAATGTTTTTTAAAGTTATAAAATAATCATTTGTTATACATTATAAAATAATAAGCATCTCAAATAAAAAAGCTTTTTTTTTTACATATTGGTACATATGTAAGTTATGTATATATGTGAGCTCTTTATGGTGTTCTAGCAAAGCTAATGTGTGAATATGTGAAAATTTCCACACAGTCCTTACTGGAATCATAAGGCTACACAGCACGGCTGAGCAAAAGGACAATACAGTACTGATACCATTATACATTATGTCACAATTACATTTTCTGACATAAAGGTTTTTTAAAAAAATGTGTTTTTTAAATGTGTTTTATAAATAATAATTTTAAAACTGTGGTGGGGAAAAAACTGCTTTTTTTTTAAGGATTAAGCAAATCAGCCTTGAAATATTTTGTACATGTAAGGTAGGCATAAAACTTAAAACATCAAACTTTCAAAGTTTCATATAAAATATAAAATACCATATTACATCACATATCATAAATAAATCATTTACATAACTACAGAAATGTATTGTACTGTGGTTTAATAAATAAAGTAGTATCCTAAATCTAATAATATAATATTTCTCTGTATTTCTGACTTTCACTCTTCTTAAATTTGCTTGATGTTGGCTCAAAAATATATAAATACATAACAATAAAAAAATAATAATAATAAATATAAAGACTTTTACCAACCTTTTTTTTTAAGTTTATTATGAAACCATTTTTTTAAGTTTATCATATTTCCTATCAATAATTATACAACGCAAGATAAGTAAACACCTCGGTACAATTACACTACTGAAACTAAAACCATGTAATCTACTACAAAGCAAAAATTACTGAAACTGTCTTGGTTTACGGTGATAGCTTGTATTTTAGGAATAACCTCAACCAACCCAAACCATTTATTTAGGGATCAGAGAAAATTTTTTACATAAATCAGAGACAAATAAAGAATGTGAACTATTTTTAATGAATGTGCTAAATACATCACCATGACAGTAAACACAAACTCTGAGTAAAACACTGAGCTCCACACTAAACTTCTCCTATTGCTCAGCTTTTTTTTTTTTAACTTTGAACTGCCGATCCTCTAAGCTGCATCGGTTCTGCGGCCGGCAACCATGGTGCCAGTGAAGCTGGCGAGCTCCCAGAACCACATCTTTAAGAGAGCCATCATGCCACGCCATGCACAGTCCGGCCGCAGAGCATGATTAAACCTCATGACTTCAAACTTTCCAAACACTGGCCTGTCAAAATGAGCCACTCGACCAGAGCAATGAGCAAAATGTATTTTTCACCAGGTCGTATAAGAAAGGACGGTCTGGTTAAGAGTTTTGGTAAATGGATGAAGTGATGATATATCAAGCAGCATGCCGTACCGAATGTGTCTGGCGGTATGTGTGTTTTGATTAGGACAAAAAGAAAGAGAAATTTATCACATATATGATCCATGCCTGGTCTGCTGTGAAAATAAACAATGTACATTTTCATTTATCAACTCAAAAGCTTCTACATTTCGTACAAGTCAGAGGTGGCAGAGGGTGTAGATTTCAAAATTTATGAATAAAATGTAACAAAGAAATCTCTTTAGTTCATTATTCACTCGTGTCTCTTCATACTGGCACTGAAACTAGAAGTGAATGTCTCGTGTGTTAAGAGTGCTCTCCGATGGTCATGAATGGTAGTGTTTCTTTTAAAGATATGCACCTTCCATGCATAGGGTCAATCTGTTTGTGGTGTTACTCAATCTGAACAATTTTCCTTCTGCTGAAGTTTTCAGAGGAATGCTCGAAACATTCTTGTTCTGTATTAAGATCAATGCTTGGAAATCTTATGTTGCTTTGCAGACATACAGTATGACTGACAGTCAATAAAGAAGAACAGTGGCCTGTTTTTTTGCCTCCCTTAAACTTAACATCAAACCTTGGGGGACTCCACAAGCCCATGGAAACTTAAAAGTTCAATTCAGTACATGTAAAAAAAAAAAAAAAAAGGGCGGGGGGTGGAAGGGGGCACAACTATTCACAGGAATGAAAACATATTCTATTGGATTTCCAACACACATCAGATGGCAAAAATTATTAGAGCTGCTCAGCGGACAGCAGCTGCTTTCTGGCAGAGAACAGTTTCATGTATCTTATTATATGTGGTGGTATGGGAGAGGAATTGCATGTGGGTCCCACTTGGCATGCTTGACTGACTGTGAAACACATCATTTCGTCTGATATAATTTTTTTCCATGGATTTGACTGGCATCCTGTTTCAATATAAACCATTTGGGGCTTCTTTCTGATAGGAAACTGGAGCCGCGAATGAAACTCACACTCTCTACTGGATACACTGCGGAGCGTAGAGGTAACTACAGGCTCTGATGTCACCAATTAATTCTGACAATACGGATCAAAAAAAGCCGAAATGTAACAGCATTTAAATTCAATATGACCCGTCTTGCGCCCTCAGAAGGAGAAACAGGTTGCGAGGATGAGTGGGGAACTTTGGCGCTAACCTTTAGTTTTGTGAGCGCTGACACCCAAAGCTTTTCTCTCGCATGAGAGAGCTGAAACAACACGGCAGTACCAAACACTTCCATATGTGACCCGAGTGCATGGCTCAGCTGCGCTCCCAGAAAACCAAGAGCCAGGGTCAATATGCCGCTGCTGGCGATGGAGAATGGAGCAAACCTACATGACATCTTGTTACACCTGGATTCAGTACTTTGAACCTGATTTTTGAACTCAGTGACCTTGTGTTTGTGGGTGAATCTTCAGGTGCTAGTAAATGTTGACTTTAAACTTATTGAAAGAATATTGAGGTTGAGAATTAGCTTCGATCTGATCGTGAACCATTTAGATCAAGTTTTTATAAATGCTTCGTAAACATAAAAATAATCCAATAAATCAACGTGTGGCCAGTTGCACTTCATAGTTTGCTATTTCATTTCTTAACTACTTCATTATTAGGCATGACGTGCCCTCGGTCAGCGTTCCATAATGCTTTACAGACTAACCAGTTCAAACTCAGTTTGCTGGTAATTAGAAAACATTAAGGCCCACCACCAGTTAAAACAGAAGTACAGGGGGGAAATGTATTCTTAAAAAAACCTGTCTGTGAATTATACATACTCCCACTGGAGACCTTACAACTAATGATCCAGAAATATGCCCGAAAACACCCACACACTCACCCACACACACACACACACACCAAGATTAACAAAGAAAGAAATGGCTTCCATGACCGTCTGAACCCTTAACCTTATTTTTTCGCTGAATTCCAGGGTGGGGAAATGCAAAAACTGTAAGACTTTAACTAAGCGCCTTTTGCGGTTCACTAACAGTAATTACAGCTACGATATTACAACAGGCTTCCCCCTGCACGCACAACAGCAACTATTCGCCCATGTTTCCAGCACGGCTCATTGAGGGGTTCTCTCATATTGAGACTCATTTCAGAAACTCAGACCTAGCTACAGCGGCCCAATTTCCATCGTGACCCAGTGCCAGTTTTAGTGAGCCTCGACACATCCTTGCTCGGCTGAAACAGTTACTTTTTTGAGAGATTTTAAAGCAGAATAACTGATACCGATCTCTGATATCTGATGGAAATTAGACAGAGAGTCCAGTAATGCCATGTCAGCGTTCTGGTTTACCCACATCGCCAAGGTCCACTGGGTTTGGCCAAGCTTTGGTGATATGGTCACTTAACTCTGAAAAACATGACTTCAGAAAATCCATGTGGAAGATTTTAAAGGAAACCTCAGCTTTCTCCTACACGTAATTATGAGCCATTATTAAAAAAAAGAAATCCTTATTCATTTCACCCGTTCGTTTTGAGACACACCTCATTTCAAGAGGACAAAATTACATACAGCAGAAATAAAATGGATCGGATCTATTGGCTTAACAATGCTTCTACAATATCTTCCACAATGATAAGCCTAATAGTAGTTAGCACGTTCGCCTCGCGGCAAGAAGGTCCTGGGTTTGATTCCCCGGCTCAAGTGTTTCTGCGTGGAGTTTGCATGTTCTCCCCATGCTTGCAGGGGTTTCCTCCCACAGTCCAAAGACATATGCATAGTAGGCTAACAGGCTGTTCCTGTTGCCCCTAGGTGTGGATGTGAGTGTGAATGGTTGTGTGTGTTTCTCAGTGACGGCTTTGCCTACTGTCAGTTAAGATAGGCGTCAGCCTTGCCGTGAACCTAGTCAGATTAAGTGGCTCGGCAAATAAGTGAGTAAGAAAAAGAAGTTTTTATAGTAATAATAATAATAATAATAATAATAATCGTATTCCGAAGTTGAAGCCATGTGACAGACAGCTAATATGATTAACCCTAGACAATGCATACCAAGCAAAGATGTATCTCAGACCAACCAGCAAACAGCAACTTAAGCACGGCTCACACTACTCATATTCATTACAGTAAGGGGTGGGGCGGAAATTAAACATTATTACATTAGATCATTAGAGTCACATGCACACACACAGTGATGCAACAGCCTTAGGTTAAGTCAAAAGTTCAGTTGGGTTGAACCGCCATCAACACGCTGAGCTTCTGCTTTTTGTGTGTTTTGTAAGCACTTTAAAGCATAATTATTAATTACTGTTGCTGTACCTTTATTTGTCAGGTTAGGCTGTGATAAACATTTGGCTCACTCTCATGCACGTCGTTTTACCTCCCTAGATTATGAAAATGCGTATTATTGGAGAAAAGGTTAATAATGCCACCATCTTTAGTCAAAATGCACAGGTTAATGTCCAGGATATTTTTCATACACATTTTTTGTTTATTGTTTGCAATGGGGATGGCATGGTAGTGTAGTGCAAGAAGGCCCGCTCAGTGTTTATCTGTGACAGTGTGCAGCTTCCCCGCAACCCTATTAGGATTAAGTGGCTCACTGTCTACATGACTCTGCTTTCATAAGATGGTGATATAATGGAGATATACTGATCATTTGTTTTGGTGTAATCCCATTTTTGCACCAGTTTATATTTTTATAATAAGAAATAAACACATACATACGAACATGGGCAGAACAAGACAGCAAGGGAAGTGACATTTAAAATCTGATAACTGCACATTCACTGAGACTCTAAAGCAGTTGATATCATCATTCTCAGTGTATTTGTAACCCTGTACTAGTAACCACAGTCAGTCACCTACGTTTATTAATTTTATGACAATCATCTATGTCATTTTGGTGTGGGCTATTGCATAACTAGGCCACTATCAGAAATAAACTGAACTGTGATTTACCCACATGAGGATGTGAGACGAAAGGTCTCAGTCCAAATAAAACTTTTTTTAAGCTACATTAATATATTCAAGCTACATTACTTACTAGATATTAAAAATATTCTTTTATATATTACACATGGGGCAGTGGTGGCCTGGTGGTTAAGGTGCTGGATTACTGATCCCAAGGTCGAGGGTTCAAGCCCCACTATCAGCAG
>JBCNYG010000001.1:46989376-47001143 GCA_039654305.1 Porochilus rendahli | reverse complement strand
AGAGTCGGCTGAGATGGGCGCCAGCCTTCCCGCGACCCTAATTAGGAATAAGCGGTTCAGAAAATGAATGAATGAATATACACACATACATATTTTACCATACATTCTTTCAGTCTGATTGCTTGCAGCTTACTTTGGGGTAGCATGGTGACGAAGTGGTTAACACGTTTGCCTCCCAGCAGGAAGGTCCTGGGTTCAAGTGTTTCTGTATAGTGTTTGCATGTTCTCTCTGTGCTTGTGGGGGTTTCCTCTGGGCACCCCGGTTTCCTTGCCCAGTCTAAAGACAAGTGAGTTAAGCTAATTGGCTATATCAAATTGCCCCTAGTTATGGGTATGAGTGTAAATAGTAATCTGTGTGTTGTCCTGCGATGGTCTAGCAATTCCATCTGGGTATACCCTGATTTCGCCCTGTGTCATCTAGGACTGGTTCTAACCGCCTCACAACCCAAGTAGGATTAAGTGGCATGTGTGCATGATCATTAAAGACCCTGTAAGGTGTAGTTAAAAACAAAATCTGCAATTTTGAACTGGTGGAACTGAAAAGCTGCCTGAAGCCCGTGAAGCTGACCACCATGTGACAGAATAATCATGAATAGTGAATAGGAGCTGGGAAAGTTAAATCTGATAGAGTATTCCTTAAGGAAACAAGACAAACATTGTTGCAAAATCCCCAACAAGACATTTAACCAGAACTCTTCAAAATTATTTAGATTACAGCCAATCTACAGTTCTACAGCTTTGCCTAAAAGGGATGGAGATATGCTGATTGCACTGAGCCGGTGCTAAAAATATCCCTAATAAACATGTCTCCCAAACAGTATTGACAAACACAGAATCCCAACATCATGTCTTAATACCAATGATGTGGAGCATAAATGTACAGTATTTCTGTCCTACTCCCACCAGCACTGAAGGATGTTGCTTAGCAACCTAAAAATAATTTTGCATGTTTGTGTTTCTCCATGTACAAGCATGTCGGATTTTCTAGTTCTTCTGTACAGCATGCAATTTTATTTTCCAAAGATTCATTGGACTGAAGTTTTATGCTGATTAACCCCTTACTGCACGTGACTTAAAAAAATTAATTCAGAAATTGCTATGAAAATAATGGGAAAGTGTATATTTAATATACAGGTCTACATGCTGCCTACAAGAGGAGCTTAAAGAGATTTTTGTGGGCTGCATTTTTCCCCAATTCATTAATAATTAATTAACTAATTATCTATATATAAATCATAAATAATCTACAAAATAATCTGAATTTAAATTGGATGTTAAAGGTTAAAAGAGCCAATCAGACTCACTATGTATATGGGCACTAAATGGGCAGATGTACGTTCATTCATTCATTTTCTAAGATGTTTAATCCTAATTTGCAAGCATGGGGAGAACATGCAAACTGCACATAGAAACGCCTGAACACGGGAATTGAACCCAGGACCTTCTTGCTGGACAGATGTACAAGCAATTTAAAATCAAGTCTATGGTTTCTTATTAAGTATGATGCTCCACTGAAGGGAGCTCCAACAGGGTCCACAACAGGCTCTAGGAGTTTAAAGTCTTTGGAAGGAAAATACAAAAGATTGCAAACCCACTAACTGAAGCTAAAGATTTATCCAACTAAAATGAGTCAGGCAATAATCAAGTTCATTTAAAGCTAGAGTTAAATGGTTTAGTGGAATGAAGTCAAGTAAAATAAATGTATTAAGTGAGTCATGTTTGGTTAAAATTTGGTTGTTTAAAATAGTTGGTGAGCAGGCCCACTGTCAGGGGAACAAAGGGCTCAGATGACCAAGGCCCCAGGGAGGGGGGTGGGGGTACATGGTTGTATCTATTAGGTACCCAATTTGGGAAATTTTGTTTTGCGTTCTACAATGCTCAATAGTGGTCCTGTAATTGAGCCCAAGTCTTTTCCCACCTTCCTGTAGTAAGACGTGATGCAGGATTAAATCACACTATATGCATGTATTTTCAATTGTGCAGAATGCTATGCAAAGGAAATTTTGCCTAACCATCTGTCAGTTCAGCCATACTGCAGGGGGTCGAATATATTCTCAAAGACCTTACCTCATTGTCTGCTTTAGAGGTTAAGGGCTGCAATGGGTGGGGGAGAGTTATGGACTTAAGAGAAGATTTATCATTATATAGAGAAGACCTACTACTACTCAATTCAATTCAATTCAATTTTATTTGTATAACGCTTTTTACAATTGACATTGTCGCAACTACTAATACTACTAAAACTACTCCTTCTGCTACTACTACCATTTAGTGTCCATTTATTATACAACACAACACATTCACACCTGGGGCAATTTGGAAAAGCCAATAAACCAAGAGTAAGTCTGTTACACCCAAGCCTAGTGGCTCATCAGGCCAGTACGTCATGTACTTTCAACAGCATGAAACGACTAGGAGATCAAGTCCTCCTGGATGGGACGCTTGTCCACTGCATGTTACCATCTCAGTATTTATTTTTTTACTGGTACCCATTTATACTGCTGGGTGGACTGCTGGGTTTAGACCTTGCCCAAAGGGATTCAGCACGGTGGGGGTCTAATGGGGGATTCAAACCCACAACCTCCTGATCATGAGCCCAGCATCCTAACCACTACACCACTGGCCCTGCAAAATACACAAGAGTACCTGGAGGAAACCCACACAAGCACAGGGAGGACATACGGTACTGCCCTTGTGAGCCTGGGACTCGAACCCAAATCCTTTTTGCCGTGAGGTTTACATGCAAACCAAAACTATTTTGACAGAATCAGACCTCTGGATGGTTTTTATTTATTTATTTACTTACTTACTTAACTAACTGTGTGGAGACTCAATATAAGTGTAATTGCTGATGTATAATGATGTACAAGTGATGTATGAAGTGCTCCCTCGACTTCTGGGTGTTGTCCGGTTCCCTTTCAGTCCGTGTGTGTGTGTGTGTTTTCCAGCAGCTGCGCCAGATGTGTGCGTGTTCTCCCACAATGCGCCGGGCTCGGTGAGGTGGGAGGAAGGAATTTCAGCTAACGGGAGAGGGATGCTGACGGCTATCAATCCTCTGCTCTCATCATTTTTACGGGCATTCTCACCCCTGTAACACAACCCCATAAGGAGAACAATACACCATGGATCCCCAGAGCGCCTTCGTGTTGTTTTTATTAGGTATGTAGTTTATTTAAATGGCCTCGCAGCGTTTCTTGCAGGATGCTAACAAGCTAACGGGAGCTAGCTAAACAGTAACGGACGCGCGCGAGAGCAGGAGGTCGTTTTTTATTACAGCACGAGCGTGCCAGTTAATCAGATAGTGTGGTTTAATTAAAGGATGTTTACATTCACCTTGCCGGATGTGAATAAAACAGCTGTTTGTCATCTTCATCATCATGGTGCTTGAGTGAGTGTGTGTGTGTGTGTGTGTGTGTGTGTGTGTGTGTGTGTGCTCTTATTTATCTGTGCATTCTCCTCCATTCTTTTGTCAAAAAAGCTGTGCCCTGTGAAGGTTATAGACAAATCCAGGCTTTAGTCGATTCTACACAGAAGACTGTGTCTCATACGGGCGGTGAGTGTGTGTGTGTGTGTGCGCGCATATATGTATGTGTGTTGCCATGACTTCACCATTACGGTGTGAACTTGTTTTGTCCTTATAATCAAGGTTGCCAGGTCTGCATGCCAAATAATAATAAAAAAAACTATTTCAACATCATCACTTCTGAATCGCTTTGCGCCCATCTCAGCCGACTCTGGGCGAGGGCAAAGTACACCCTGGAGAGCTTGCCAGGCCATCGCAGGGCGGAAGCATGCTGACGGCAGTGCAGACTACTCTTGACGAATGTCAGCAATGGTTCGTTTACGCCACGAAAGCTTTTTCTGAAACTATATTTTGAATTCCCTTCTCTATATCCTGCTTTTAACGCTGAGCATCACAATTATCATTACAGAATATTAACTGTCTACTACACAGCAATTACACAGTCTGATTCGTTCCCTTTCTTGGGATTAAAAAACATTATTCCAAGTGGATAACGCACAGTTGTCGCAGGCCCTTGGAGCAGATGTCATTGTCGTCATTGTCACGTTAGAAAACGCTTTTAAAATCTTGTAATAATTAGTTTTTCCCCATAGTATATATAAACACTTTAAATGACATGGCACCATGCGGTTTTCTTATTTTTTCATGTAGTATATACTAAACTCATCCACCTCGCCTTTGGTGAATAACTGTTAATTATTACACACGCTGTGGTTCCGCTTCATGCTTGGGACCTTCATCGCACTGTCAGGATTCATTTTGCAATAATTTCTGGCTAGCTATTCATTATCCCTTGGTTAAGTTAACAATGCTTTCAAGTATCCAAGGTCCTGAAAGTGTTTTAGTGCTAGTACAGAAACGCTTGTATCCCTTAGGACCTTTTTAATTTATAAGACTGAATGTCTTTAATCCATGGTGATTGTTTTTTTATTTATTAATACATTATACAAATGTTAAAAATACAAAGTCAGTGCATGTCCACTTATTCATTCATTTATTCATTTACTGAGCTGCTTTTTTTTACTACTATGGTATGATCGAGGGAAGGGCAAAGTCAGGGGTACATCCTGAACAGCTGCCAGACCATATCGCAGGGCAAAACACACACAACCATTCACACCTTTGTGCAGTTTGGACCAGCCATTTAGTCTAAAGTGCCTATCTTTGGACTGTTGGAGGAAACCAGAGTACCCAGTAGCCCATGCAAGCACGGGGAGAACATGCAGACTCCTTACATGAGCTCCATAGCCTGGGAGTCAAACCCAGGACCTTGTTGCTGTGAGGTAGACGTGCTAACCACTACACCATCATACTGGCCCAGCTCATATCTGTAATTTGTAATATGGGATCTCCCTTTTCCCTTCCACAAACTGACATGAGGAAACGATTGCAGTCCGATATAATTATAAGAATGAATAGGCCAGTTTTCAAAGGAGAATCGGCTAGTATAACATGCAGTAGCATATAAGGCTGAAGATGAGATCAGAGAAATTTACAGATGTTTTGATTTTTCTGTGGCATTTGGTGTTAATGATTAATATGAGGTTATTGCCAGTAATTTTTAGGTCCCCTCAAATTTCGCTTCAGCTGGTATATGTTTTATATCACAGTGCTGTTGAATTGACAGAAATGTTTGAGTAATTTGAGTAACAGCAGCCCTGATCGTAGCTGTGTTATAAATTACAGTTTTAGATTAATATGCACTCGTTCCCTATGTTATTATTTCTGTGGTAATAAATTGGGCAAGGACTTGCATAGCAGATGCATCACATAATATAAATTTAATACACTGTTTTATTTTACAAATCAACATGTTTATTTTTTTTTTTTAAGGTTTCTGTAATAACATATATGTGTTTTTCATTTAGGGAAGGAGTCTCCAGTGTTTGCGTTTGTAACAATCCGAGATTAAGATGTAACAAAGTCATCTGCCCTGGCAAAGTCTTCAGGACAGAGGGAAATTTGTTTTTGCAGTTTGAGTCACAGAGTGGTGTAGTGATCAGCATATCCATTTCACAGCAAGAAGGTCCTGGGTTCGTTCACATTATGCTAATTAGCTGTTCCAAATATACCCTGGATGTGAGTGTGAGGGTAAATGGGTGTGTATGACGGTCTGAGATGGCCTGGCGAGCTGTTTATGGTATACCCCACCTTCACCCAGCGTTGGCTGAGATAGGTTTCGGCCTCCCTGCGACCTTAATAAGAGTAAGCAGTTTGACAAATGACTGAGTGAAGGAGTTTCTGTCACATGACAAGCTGCTTAGTTTGTCTTAACTTCCAGAAACAGAAAAACAGAGAGGCTGTTCAGGAACGATGATGTTTATAGCTGCCATTTCCTACGTGGTAACAGGAAGTAACTTGTTTTGAGGATTTCACAACAAACACTTATGTACATTTGGCACATTTATGAGATATTGAAAAGTATGTAAAGTCTCAGTGCCAAGCTGTCATCTGGAGTTCACAAAATCATTACTTGCACTATTTTTAATAAAATTGGTAAATATTTAGGGGAAATATGATTTTATTACATAAATATCGCAAATTAAAAAAATTTCCCGCCACCTGCGCTCCGACTTGTTTTTGAGAAGTTCTGACTTCTGCGTGTGACATAAGCAGGAGAACGCGCTCAGCCTTGACATTCATAAGCAAGCTAATATTTCCCATGCAAAACGTACACAGAGCGAGCATGAAGACTTCAGTATATGCATTATTAATATCTTACATTTATTAATACAGTAGCTGAAGTCCTGGTTCAATGATCATGCCTCAAAGTATATATCGGTAGGATGCATCAAGACATCACAGGATGGTGTTAGTTTATTCAGTTTTCTGTCCTGACCCAGATGAAAAAGAAACGCATGATGAATGGATTAGGCGAGTTACACGAATACGAGCAGACTGCAAAGCACCCAGCATTCATTCTGTCATTTGTAGAGACCATTTACCCATTTTATTAAAAATAATGCAAGTAATGATTTTGTGTACTTAGAGTGATAGCTTGACACTGAGCTCCATGATGCCGCATCACATCATCTCACTGTTACATATTTTCGTAACAGTACTACATACTGTTTTGTTTCATTACTTAGTAAATAAGTATCAATAGTCTAAAGTGCCCAAAACCTCCTACTCTTAAAGCATGAATGAATTAACCAGGGTTAAAAGCAGCCCAGACCTGGCAACACCCCAGATAACACTGTGTGGACTGTAACACTGCTTTCTCCTTTCCTTGTTCACAAGAAAACCTGTAACTCACGCATCACTATCTTACGTGGCTATTACTCAAGAAGAGCCCTTTAAAGCCTTATGATTCATACATATTAACTCCAACGGTAGTTTATTAATATGTAATATATAGGAATCTGAAACATATTCTTACCCTAGCAATGTCTGCAGGTGTATGGATTTTGGATTTTAAGATTTGAAAACATCACCATTGATTTGAGTTCTACCTGATGATCTGCAGGCGTAGGTTCAACTTTTGGATGACAGATTCATTCATGGCTCCTAGCAGCAGTATTTCAACAGCAGAGAGACGCAGCTCTTTTGCGTACTTACACTTCCTGATAAGAGTACTTTGAACAGATGAAGTAGTGGATACATGTTCAGCATATTCCTATAAGCCATCCGCTGTTTAAAAAAAAAAAAAGTGAAGTACATGAGTTCCTCCTGACCGGAAAAGAGAAGCTGGTGCGAAGCTGACTGTGCAGTTCACTGAGACGTGCTTGACTCTGGCCATAACAAAGTATGTATCTCAGCCTCAGGCATGTAATGGATGTGAGGCCTGTTCAAGGTCGAGCCATCAAATTATAAACTGGAGTTAGCCATTTCTAGTTCAGAACTTATTATGTTTTATAGAGTGTGTGTGTATGTGTGTGTGTGATTCCTCTCCCACATTAGCCTGTAGCAAAGGGTTTAGCATTAACCAGCAATGGCTGATCTATTAGAATAGAGAGAGGTGTTCATCACCTTTATATGGCCTTGCATGCTTACACAGATCATCTGATTGTTTTATTGTCCCAGGGGATAAGCCTGGTATTAAATAAAGTTACATGGCTAAAAAAAAACAACAAAAAAAAAAAACCTGTCTGACCAGTAGACTGCAGCAATAGGACCCAGCTGATAAAAATATCACTCAATGATATTGGTCAATATAATTATGTAGACGAAGATTTAACATTTATTAATAAAATAAAATTTAAAATGATGTTTAAATCAAACCGATTTGCCAGTTTAATTTCACAACAAGAAGGTTCCTTCCTCGTAGCCAGCTGGGCATTTCTGTAGAATTTGGATGTTCTCACTGCACATGTTTACTCTGGGTACTCTGGTTTCCTCTTACAGTCCATGAACACTGGGTGAAGTGCCTACCCTAAATTGCCCAGTGGTGACTGAGAGGGAATGGATGTGTGTCTGTTAGCTTGTAGATTATTTGGTGACCTGTTCCGGGCGGACTCCGCCTCTCACCCGAAGTCAGCAGGGATTGACTGCAGCTTCCCTGCCACCTTGATGTACAAGTGATAAACAAACATTGACTTGTAACTTGATTTTGAATGATCTGGCAAAAAGTTAAAAGTTTGTGGTTAAGTTGTACAGAGCCCTCAAAGGTACACGGTATAAAAAATAATAAAATGAAATGTTTCTTCTGAGCACGAGATACTTTCTTATGCACACCATAAAGTATCTTGTGCACACCAAAAATTACATTAACATAGCAGGTGCAGAAAGCTAGCATCATTAGCTTAGACATCTATTGCTTACTTTATGTCAGTAAAGTTAGCATTTATCTTTACCTTATCATCTTTTAGTTGGTTGGTGACACTATCAGGCATATTTCACCTCTGCAGCCATTCTTTGAGGTTAATGATCTTAATGAGCCTAGAAGCATACACACAGGAAGCACAACTGCCTGTGCTTAACCTAAGATTTCTAGTGAGCACAACATACTTTCTGGTGCGCACACGATACTTTCTCGTGCTCACTAGAAACGTCTCTTTTTTCCCCCACCATGTCCCTTTTTTGAAAGAAAAAGTACAAAAAAAAAGGGGGGGACAGGTTCATCGTCCAGTTATACACTTATTTACACAATACTTATGCAAATTTTTATGATGTGCTGTAAAATATAAGGCAGGGTGGAGTAGTGGTTAGCATGTCCACCTCACAGCAAGAACGCGCTGAGTTCGTGTGGAGTTCGCATATTCTCCCTGTGCTTGCCTGGGTTTCCTCCGGGCACTCTGGTTCCCTCCTGGGGAAAGGCATGCACATTTGTCTAACTGGCTGTTCCAGATTGCCCCAGATATAAATGTGAGTGTGAATGGTCTGACTGAGATAGGCTCCAGCCCTTCTGCAACCCTAGTAGAACGAAGAGATTTGGCAAATGAATTAAGAAAATTAATGTTTAACACCCTCAAAAGAGTACATTTGGAGCCTGTTTCTTCTCAGGTTTTTTGTTCAAGTCATATTTCCCTGCTTCTGTCATCTCTTGCTTACTCATTAGGTATCAGTCTAAATCCCTACACCTGTAAATCTACTGTTAAAATTACTATATAAACTAAACTACAGTCCATCCTCCCATAAGCACATGCATGAACAGGAAATAATATATACCTTCGTCTAGATCTGTTACTTAAACCCTTTAAGAGTGCACTTTTCACAGGAAGATTGTGCTCAGGCTACCCATAAGCTGTATACCTTAATGATCTTAGTCAAGATGTGCATTAGTACGGTGGTTTATATGGAACAATGAGCTCACAGGACTGCTTCAAGAACACGTACGTGTGTGCTCACTTTGGAAGGGCTAAATGCAGAAGTCTGATTTTTCCTTGTGGAATTAATACAGTATAAAGTAAATAAATAATAATAAAAAAGTAATGTCCTTGTAAACATTTTAATAATCCTAATTTTCTAGTAGCTAAAATCCTAGTTATTGCATGTCCAAAAACCTGCCAATTGCTTCATTGTTGCCAAAGACTCCTGTACATTTGTGAAATAAGTATTGCGCTTATGGCCAATTATAACAGCCCTGATGGCCATTCACATCCAGATGAGGGTATATGCTACTACTAGACCCTAAAATGTTGACAGGATACAGTGTGAATGTCAGCTTGTGTTTGCAGTTTATTAATAATAACCATGTGTTGATATAACTGAGTGTACATATAAGGATAAAACACAATCCACAATTGCATTATATAATCATTATTAGGAGCCTTTTGTTAGAATATTTGTGGTATTAACCTTTTTTCATAACATGGTCACAGAAAAATAACTAATGTTGCATGAGTAAAATTGGGTATGTGAGTGAGTCACTGCTGTGCAGACATGTGAATTGTGTAAGGATAAAGTGAGGTCAAGTGTAATAACCCACTTTCTAAAACACTTTGAAAATGGTCTGAGGCGAAGTTAACAATAGCTGCATCCAAATCGATTTTGAAACATTTTTGATGCAGTTATTCTATCTCCCCACATTTCTTTTTCTCTGCGTTTCAGTGGTCACCATTGTCTCTCGCTCACATGCGGACCGGAACGTCTACCCTGCAGCTGGAGTGTTGTTTGTCCATGTTCTGGAGAGGGAATACTTTAAAGGGGAATTTCCTCCTTATCCAAAGCTAGGTGTTGTGTATAATGATTGCATTTTATCCACTTGCATCTGTTTTTTCTTACTGACCTCAGTCTAACAATAAAGCCTTAAAGTGAAATGAAAGGCAAGCCTTCCAATCTCTCCTGTTACACATGAGCTTATGCATATTTGCATTATCAGGTGGTTTTTACTTACAGTTTTCAAGTTGCAGTGTTTGATAGTTTGCATTAGCCAGTTTGAAAAGGCTGCTGTTTACACTTGTGAGAGTGTAAAATTGCAAGAATTGGTTCTGAATCCCCCAGTATATATAAGGCAAGTTAACTGGAAGTAATCGCTCAGGAGTTAAGGCTCTGGATTACAGATCTGAAGGTTGGGGGGTTCAAGCCTCAATACCATCAAGCTACCATTGTAGGGCCCTTAACTCTTAATTGCTCAGTTGTATAAAAATGATTAATTTAATTTGCTTTGGATATGGTTAATGTACAAATGTAGTTTAAATGTTAAAATTACAGTATACCGATATTAGACTAACAAATCAGACATGAACTTCTGTATTAAACAAAACTACAAAAAAAATCATGAATACAAATCATATGCGTTTCCGTTGACATGCATCAAACAAGCATGTGCTCATATATATAAAAGAAAAGAGCACAGTGCCTTGTATTCATGTGCAGATTAGTTATAAATTACAGTTATGATCACAAACTTTTTGCATTAATATATGAACAGTCAACCACCCAATTTTCCACATGAAAAAAGTTTCATTTAGCACGTTTTAATAGAAACAAACTGTGCATGCAAGCTCTTATTAAATTTGGGTTTACTTTCCTTTTAAGCCTTAAATTTATTGGCCTTAAAAGTTACAGTAAGAGTTTTCTCATATGTATTTTCTCTCAACTGATTCACAGGGGACACCAGCAACGACCCAATCACCTTTAATACTAACCTCAAGGGTTATCCAGACAGGCCTGGGTGGCTGCGGTACATCCAGCGAACTTCACACAGTGATGGAGTCCTTTACGGTTCCCCTACTGCGGAGCATGCAGGCAAACCAACTATCATCGAGGTGACAAAAGGGACACATGGATATAATTGAGATCTCTTCGGCAGTATGGAAATACAGTAGCAATTCACTTAATAATTCATTATTAAATGAACACTATTCCTTCTTTGCATTTATAGTTTACTGCATTTTGCTTTGTGCCTAACTGTTCTTAACCAGACTTTTTTTTCTTTTGTGTTACAGATTACTGCCTATAATAGACGCACTTTTGAAACAGCGAGGCACAATTTGGTCATTAACATCATGGGTACAGAAGGTGGGATCTTATAAAATAATTAGTAGATGATACCGTGACCTATTTTTGTTATATTTAAATGTTTAATAGAGGAAATAGACCACATACGCTCCCTCCGAAAGGACCATTTCATAATATGCCAATTTAGAACAAGCATACCAAGTTTGACAGCATCAGCAGGAGGCAATTAAATGTTCGGAAACCAAAGTGTGACGGACAGATGGACGGAACCCATTCCTATAGCTCCCAAGGGGTGGGAGCTACAAATATTTATGTAACATGTATTATTCAAATTCAAATTTTATTTGTCACATACAAATTATACACAGTACAATATGTAGTGAAATGCTTAGTACGACTGTC
>JBCNYG010000001.1:46978594-46989276 GCA_039654305.1 Porochilus rendahli | reverse complement strand
TTTCCTCATAACACATATATATATATATATATATATATATATATATATATATATATATATATATAAATGAAGTGAAGTATAAATGCAAATATAAATATAATTGCCAATATAATAACAATATAATGAAATTTAATGAAATATGATGCTGTGTCAATTTTTCCAAGTAATTGTCTGTCTATAAAGGGTCTGTGTGCAAAGTGACAAGTGTCTATAAAGTAACAAGTGGCTGTGTGCAACAATCTGCTGGGGTGGATGTATATGTGTGGGGTAGAGTTTACAAATATTCTCTATATATTCTATATATTATTTTATTTTTATTTTACAATAGATTTCCTTACAACATTTTAATACTTATCTTTCCTCTTGTGTGAATTTCAGTATTCCATAAACTGCTTAAGTCTAAAACTTAAAACTAAAAACATGACATCTTGCAATTAATTTCCCGCAGGCTTAGAGTGATTTAAAGCTTCGTGCTTATAATTGTTTATACTGAGTCTGCTGTGTCCAGCTGTGACCTGATCTTGATGTCATCAGCCATCTGCCCACTTTCTGCACCAGCTGACCCTAAAACCTTTACGACCCCCAACCCCCAAATTTTCTCTTTTAGAATTCCCTTTGCCGTATCAGGCTGAGTTTTACATTAAAAACATGAATGTAGAGGAAATGCTAGCCAGTGAAGTACTGGGAGACTTTCTGGGCGCTGTGAAGAATGTCTGGCAGCCTGAGAGACTCAATGCCATCAACATCACTTCAGCACTGGACCGAGGTGGACGTGTACCCCTGCCTATCAACAATCTAAAAGAGGGGTAAGCTTTCTTGTTTCATTATTTTTTTTATTAAAATCTCATCAGTAGATCAGAACTTAGACTGATAATTCACAATTGCAAATCACTGTTTCTATACTACAAAAGCACATTTAAATTTACTACAAAGAGATCACTATACATACTGAATAGAATCACAGGTATCATAAGCAGACTATTAGAATATACATTTTTATTGAGAGACTGAGACATTTTCACGTCCCACCTCCTCATATACTTTTCACAGACTTAGTAGTAGCAGTGAGGAATGGTTTAGAGGGGTGGTATTGTTTTCCCATTTAGCGCCGCCACTGTGGTTATTTTTTTATCAGAAAGGGAGTTATTTCCTGTCCACAGTTTTTTGACAGATCAATTTCAAATTTTTTTGATGGGCAGGTAATCATCCAGAGATGTTCCCATTCAATTTTGTCAAGAATGACATCACCAAAAATTTGCAAAATTTCCCAGCAACCATATCCCCCTCTTACAATGGCGGAATTAAACAAACAAACAAAAAACAAACAAAAGATATATCAAAACATATCTAATTTAAGTGACATTTGCTATGTATGTTCAGTATCAGAAGCTTTGATGTCAGATCAATTTCATCCAAATTGTGCATTGCTGGTGATTAAAATTTAGCATAGAAAATCAAAATATTTGGCAGTGCGTTTGTACAGCAGGACCTGCAGGCGGTGCTGTGTACTTAATTCTTTTTTTTAAGTATTACAGTAGAGTCTCGTGAATATGTGCATGTCGGGGTACAGTGAACCTCAACGCATTTTAAGTGAGACCACATTTTGGCATGTGATAATTTTTATTCTCAAAAGCGTAAATATGGTCACGTGACATTAACATGTATGAAGAAGACACCATGTGTGAAGAAAGAGGCTTGAAACAGGACAATAGGTTACAAAGTTAAAATGCACATAAAAAACACATATCTGAGATCAGAGGAAGTGTAGAGTGATGTGTATACAGGTGTGTATACAGGTGTTACAACCAATTCGTGGGTGTGAACTCGCTTGTGTGCTGCCATTAACACTAAGATGGATCAAAGCACAATGTTGTCATATTGCTCTAATGTGGTTAATTTCAGTCAAAATATTGGTCAATTTCAGTTAAAAATTACCCCAAACATTTTTTGGTCATCCCTATGTTGCAAATTTGGGGTCTACTGGGGTTCTGTTCTACTGGTCCAAGGGGTGGGCACATAATATGCAGAAGCATATTATTTAAATTCAGAATTTAAAAGAAGCGCATATTAATGAGATTGTACTGTATTATGATTTTTCTTTGTAATTTAAGCTTTTGTTAATGAGTGGCATGGTGGCGTAGTGGTTAGCATTTGAACCCCACAGCAACAAGGTCCTGTGATCCCAGGCACGCGTGGTTCTGTATGGAGTTCTCCCCTTGCTTGTGTGGGTTTTCTCTGGGCACAGATTGCCCCTGGGTGTGAGTGTGAATGGTTGTGTGTGTGTGGGTTGTTCCTGTAATGGTCTGTTGAGACACTTTTGGCTGAGATAGGCTCCAGCCTTCTCGCAAACCAAGTAGGAATATGCGGTTTGGCAAAGGAGTGACAAGAGAGATTGCAGTCAATTTTAATTTCTTGTTTTAGAGTGTAAAGACGTTCATGATAAATGACTTACGTTCTCTTACGCTGACTGCATTAATAACATTTCACTTAAAACAATCATATTGGTCTGGGAAACGCTAGTTTTTTATTTAAATAGTTAGTTATAGAGTGAGCAGGTTAATGGGATACAATAAATCTACATTAAACTTGAATGTGAGTTTTCAGAAATTGCATGATATGTAAAAATGCCCAAATTTTAAATCCAAATTCCGCAATCATATTACAGTTACGCGCAGCACAAGTGGAGCATAATACTTAAAAGAAATTGATGGTGGAGGTCGATCTGATTTTTTGTGACACGAGCATTTCTCATTTGATGACGTCAGTGATGAAGTCACGTGACTAATCCAAAGCACTCTTTTTACACCCAAGACCACAATGTAAATTTTTAGCTGTATGATTTTTTAAAATTATTTTATATGATTAATAATAACACCACTGTGTCCCTTTGTCATGTACACATGGGAATGCGGTACTTAATATCTACTTTCCATTTTATCTCTAGGAGCGAAATCATTAGACAACAGTTGTCTAGGAGGCATGAGGGGTGCAACCTAATGGTCATGTGATATATTGGCATCAATGACATCATCAAGAAGCTGTACTTTTAGGCAGTGCCTAAAGTTTATACTATTTTCATGGAAATTTTTTTTCAATGTATGCAGTGTGTATGTGATGGTAGGAGCAGATGTGCCATTCTCATCATGTCTGCGTGAGGTGGAGAGTCCTCAGAACCAGCTGCGCTGCAGTCAGGAGATGGAGCCGGTCATCAGTTGTGATAAGAAGTTCAGAGCTCAATTCCACATTGACTGGTGCAAAATCTCTTTGGTAAGGCTTCTGTCTTTTAACCCTTTCTACCTTCTCATATATAATGTAGACCCCTACAAGATAATAGACCACATTTACACAAACTATGTCTGGATATCTTAAGTGCTTAACTGTAATATATGAATAAGAATGCTGACTTTAAACTTCAAAAGAGTTTTCTATTTGATCTAGGTAAGGATTGTGTAAGGTGGGTATGAAGCCTGCAGCTCACTTCATGGCTTTTAATAGTTAACATAAGCATGTGGGGAGGTGTTTAATAAATATTAAATGTAGTGAGCGAAGAATGACTCGGTGTACTAAATGTTGATGAGCTGCTGTGAGTTATCCTTCATCAGAGGTGTCAGATCAGAAATAAGTGAGAAATCGAGCACCACACTCCAAATTCACTCCTGGAAGAAACTATATTAACAATGACATGAGAGCCTGTAGCTGAGGTCAACCTATGCAGAGATGCTGTATCTAAGGGATCCAAGGTAAGAGCTCATCGCAATAGCCAGCCATAGAAAAAGGGATGGACCCAAAGTGAAGAGCTAGCCAACGATAACCTTAGGAAGCTTTATATATGCACTTGGGGAAAAAAAAGATTTATTTATCTTACATATTTTTAATCAAGTATATATTTACACTGAGAGCTAAGAAAGCTTAAGAGTTGGCTGGAGAAACCAGAAGATGTCCCCCAAAGGATTACCAGGGATTACCACCCCAGAATTGAGCACCAGCATGCAGCAAGATGGCCTCAAGACTGAGCACTGAGGCTTTTGTGAGCTCCCCATAAATAAACTAAACACAGGTGGCGCTGATTGCCATGGATTACAATCAAGACCAAGTTGTGTGTCTCCCTCTTGTTGCAGGAGCTACACTGTCAGTCTGTAATTACTCTCTGCCCCCCTCTAGTGTTGGCACAAGGTTGATACAGCTATAGCCTACAGTGGACTTATAACAGCAGCCAATTAGGAGATAGAACAAGTGAAGGTTTATTTATAATACTTTTATGGGAGGAAAAGAGTTTTATATTTTATTTTATATTTTATATACTCTTTCCTGTAATATCCTTGGTGTTACCTGTAGTGTTAGTGTGAGATGGGTACCAGCCTCCCCGCGACTGTAGTGGGGTTAAGTCCTTCAGCAAATGAGTGAGTGACTGAATGATTGCTAACTTGTAAATTATTTTTTAGGAAAAATAAGGCAATTTTGCTTGTAGATGTTTTGATTTGAAATGGAAAAAGCTTGTTGAAATGTTTGAAGTCATTGAGTCTCAGCACTGCAGTATGCAATAATAATGCAGCCTGAGATTTCAGTACTGTTTGCCAGCTTTCTACATTGCTGTGTTCTGCTCATCCGGTATGCCTCAGGTGGATATTACTAAGGTCATCCCTGTCCACAACAGTCGTCCGGAGCCGGGTACTGGAGTGCTGCCAGATGTCGGAGAATACAATCCACCCTCTGAGTCACTGAAAAGTAAAGACTATTTCGCTGACTTCCTGATCACACTGGCTGTGCCCGCTGCTGTTGCTCTGGTCCTCTTCATCATCCTGGGCTATTCAATGTGCTGTCGCCGAGAAGGAGTGTAAGTGCACTATGCTAACCTCTCAGCGTCTGAACACACACACATTCAGGTTAATGTAATTATGGACAGTGAATGGTTTAGAGCAGTCGCTTTAGAGTTGTTTAAACAATCTTACACCCGATGTGCTGCAGTTACGAGGCATATTAATAAGTTCATTAAGGAAAGTGGGGATTTTTAGTCTACAATTTAACTAGGTCTATTAGGAACAAAAAAAGCAGCTTTCTCATCATTCTCAACCATTGGTCTCATCCAACATCCAGTTTTACGTCTGTTCATTTTGGTTAAGTTATTTTTACAAGAACAATGTTTCATCTCTCATATCATTCTGTTGATGGATAAATCATCTGTGACTCCATATCATATTGGCCAGTCAATGTTCTGAGTGCCTTCCAACATCCGCTAATCACCAGAGGTACTGCGGCCCGAAGAGACCCTCACCCGAACCTGCTTCCCATTGGCTTTTGTGTGGTTGTCTTTAAACTATTAATATTAGTATTTAATTCAGACATTTTGTTTTGTTTCTAGGCGAAAAAGAAACATGCAAACACCAGAGTAAGTGTTTCTTCTCCTGTGTCTTTTTTTTTATCTTGTTTTTGATTTCTCTCTCTCTCTGTTCTTCAGCCAGGTGATCCCTTTGCTTTCTTTAATTTGTCTTCCCATGTTTTTTGCTCCTGTGTCCTTCATCATGACATTGCCATTCATCATCCATGAAGCCGCCATGTTGTCGTCTAGCTGCTAAGCTTGGGGTTAAATTCTAGTGGCTTAATAATAAATAGAAAACACAATATTAGCTGGGCTTGAAAGAGCTGAAGTGAGAAATAAAGTCTGCTTTCCTTGGGGAAACTGGGATATGTTGAATTTAAAGGATTATAACTGGGGATGACAGCATTGTCATTCCTCAGTTTCCTACAGTGTGCTTTATAGGTTGTATGGTGTAACCTGACACAGCTGGGCATTTTCTTTTTGCAGCTGGTAATAATGCAGAGTGTGCAGTGTATGCTATGTATATATTGCGTATGTAGGTCCAAATTGATTAGATATGTTTTGCTCCTTGATCTTACCAGCATCCAGTTGGTGCACCACAGCTCCATTCAGAAGTCAACGAAGGAGTTACGCAGCATGTCAAAGAACAGGGAGATCTCCTGGCCTCTGTCTACACTGCCTGTCTTCAACGCTATGAGTGGAGAAGTGGTGCCGCCGATCCATCCAGAAAACTACGAGACTACCAGCATGCCCCTCATGCAGACCCAGACGTGAGTGTCACAGAATGATTTCTTCCACTCTGTTTTTCAGACCTTTCTCCTTCTCCTGCCTTCAGTTGGCAAAAAAAAGAACATTACATTTATTCCTTTTAAAGTAAAATTGCCTGCATATTCCCCCAGTGCAGCAAAGTGGGTTATCAAAGGCTAGCCATGTCTCCAGCCATGTCTCTCACTGTCTGTGAGAACCATTGCTGTCATTTGTAACGAGTAGGCCTTTGGGTTGCCATCAGCGTGTTCCTGCCCTGCTATGGTCTGGCTGTGCTGGGTGCTAACCTCTCCGCGACCCTAATTAGGATTAAGCGGTTTGGAAAATGAATGAATGATAAATGAATGCCTGCATATTTTACTGCTTGAAGTGAAGTAAAAGACAAGCTTTCCAAATTCTCCTGTTACACATGAACATATGCATATTTTAATTATCAGGTGGTTTATACTTACAGTTACGAAGTTGCAGTCTGACAAAACCCATTTGATAGTTTGCTTTGGCCAGTTTGAAAAGCCTGCTGTGTCATTCTTGTGAGTGCACAGAATCACAAGAATATGATTCCCAGTTCATATAAGGCAAGTTAGTGGCAAAAATAACAGTATACAGATATTAAACTAAGAAACCAGTTAATAATTATTGAACTTCTGAATATAAAACCTCTGAAAATAAAACTAGGCACAAATACAAATCTTACATTCTTCTGTTTATGTGTGAATACCACCCCATGTATTCATATGGATATTAGTTCCATACTACAGGGGGAAACAAAGGGTGATCACGTATAATTTTCACTACTTTTCGCATTACAAGGACACCCCGCCTGTGTGTGGAGTTATTGGTCTGCAAAAAAAAAAAAGGTTCATGAAACAGCAGTTTCTTAGTTGTATCCCAGATATGAATCTGTTTCACTAAAGGTAAAAAGTGGTAAAATGTAAAAACCATTTAACTTAATTTAAGCCATTAATCTGTCAAAAAAAAAAGTTTAACTTTTAGAACTCGATGGCCAAGGACCTACTACTTCTCACACACAAAGTCTGACTGGAAACTCTGTATAATATGCCGAAAACACAAAGCAGAGGCATTGACATGTCCCATGCAACCCAAAAGCAGAAAAAGGGAATGGTTACAGTTTACTTGCAGAGCATTTGATCAAGTTTAATAAGCTTGGCTAACTCACTTCAACATTCCGACTTGAAAGACTGGATGACAGCCAAGGAATTAAAGCAACTACGGTTGCAAATTGTTATTTTTATTTATTGTGAGAGTTATGAGAGTTGAATAGCAGCTTTGGGCAATTCACAAATTAAAATTCCAAATCATACTGTATACCCCCTATTATAATGTACTTTCCTGTCAGAGGGCAACTGCCAAGCATGTAAATTCAAGGGCGGCTTAACACACTCAGAGGAAAGCACTATCCGTTCCTTTGTATGCATGAGCTTACAGATACTCATGATTAACTAGTGCCGCATGTGAGTGACAAGAAAGAAAATGTATGTAATACTTTCCTTCTCGAGATTGCTGCATGCGACAACTGAACCTGCAATCTCTCGGGTGATAATAATGCATCTTATCATCACCTAGTATATTTTAAACCTATATGTTCTTCTTTGGGACATCACCGTAGGGATATCACATTAGGAGAATCTATTCCCCCCCAAAAAAAACACTAGCTTTCAAATTCAAATCACAGTAAATCATGTGTGCTTAAAATAGGCCTAGAACTTTCCAGATAACAAGTAAATTAGGTCTTCCACCATGAAGTCTGTAGAGAAATCTGTACATTTAGTGTTATTGACAAATTGAAAAACTCATTTTAAGATCATCCAACTCATCTAAAGCTGTTTGTGTTTACAGAAATCTTCAAAATCAAATGCAGATACCACAGCAGCAGCCTTCGGGTAAGTACACAATACATGTATTACAACATGTAATATGTAATAATTATCCACACAAACAAACCAGAAAGACAGCTCCTGAATCTTTGGCCTCCTTCCATCCATTATCTATACCACTTATCCATCAGGGTTGCGGGTGAAACTGGGGTCAGTCCCAGCTGATGATGCAGCGAGAGGTAGCGTACACCCTGTACATATTGCCATACTATATAGCTTGTGCGAGTGATGTTACCGGTCATATAATCTTGTTGATGCAGCTACATTGCCGGGGCAGATGCAAGGGTTGTGAATAGTTATATTGACAGTGTGATTTCTATCAAAAGCTCGCAAACCAGAGACTGTCATTTTATTGCATTCCAGCAGAGAAGAAGCATCAACATCAATAGATATTTTAAATGCTATGTGATGTTGATCATGAGAGAATGTGCTGGCTGGAAAGCTGGAAAGCACCTTCTTGGCTGTAGTGCCCTTGAGCAAGGCACATAACCCCCAACTGCCCTCCCCGCGCCCCTACGTGTGTGGCAGCCCTAAGTGTGTGTACTGACTTCGGATAGGTTAAATGCAGAGGAAATAGTTCCCCTTGCGGAATTAAGAGTATATAAAAAACAATAACAACAACAACAAGAACTATTAAGAAATTAGAGTCTTTGGATGTGGGAGGAAACTGGAGAAGATTCACACAAGCACAGCTCTGCATTTTCTTTTTCCTTCTGGTAATAATGCAGAGTGAACAGTGTACATTATGTATACATATTTGTGTGCAGGTCTAAATTTAATTAGATACACTTTTTTTTTTTTTTTACATGTTTTGCTCCATAATCTTACTAGCATCCAGCTGGTCACAAGTCCTGAGCCCAGAACCTTCTGGCAGGAAGGCAACAGTGCTAAATACTACATATTACATTTTCATTTATGGCATTTGGCCAAACTTGCCCTGACTTGGCTATCTAGACATCTAGGGCAAGTGTGTTCCATTACCTACACTGTGCTGCCTTTAAATAGTATACACTCACATCTTCTTACAGTCCTGCTAGGTTTGAGGGGAGGCAACACTGGGTGAAGGCAGGGTTTACCCTGGCAACACACACAACCATTCACACTCACAAATACAGGCAAATTGGAACACCCAGTTAGCCTAATGTGCATGTCGTTGGACTGTGGGAGGAAACCAGAGTACCTAGAGGAAATACTACGACCACTGAACACTACGACCACTGACCACTATGCAAGTGTGCCACCCTGAAAAGTTTACACAATACTGAAGCATTATTAAGTGTGGCATGCTTAATAACTCACAGACATTTACCGAACCGCTTAATCCTATTAGGGTCATGGGGAGGCTGGAGCCTATCTCAGCCATCACTGGGTGAAGGTGCGGTACACCCTGAACAACTCGCCAGACCATCACAGGGCAGCACTCACACAACCATTCACACCTAGGGGTGATTTGGAACAACCAACTGAAATACCCAGAGGAAACCCACGCAAGCACGGGATGAACATGTAAACGCCAAACAGAAACCCCTGTGTTTAGGACACCCCAACCCGGTTTAGGTCCATTAATTCTTTTTTTACCACTTTTCCATCAACAAGGAACAGGTTTTCTAAATAATTTCTTACAGGATTGTTTGAACCTTGGAAGTAGCTCACTTTTCTACCAGTTTTGGCAGAACAACTGTAATTAAGGCTGCATCATCAACAGAGGGTATTGCTCAGTGCACAACAGTAGATATTACCAGGTATCTTTGGTTTCAAATGGGAAAACAATTATTTATATTATTTTTGGTATTTGTGGAAAGTGTCACTGCAAAGCAATACAAAATTCTTCTGACTAATCTGGTATTCTGTGATGAAATATTTCAATCCTGATGGAAGTGGTCTCCTGGATGTCTCCATCAACATGAAACAAGGCCTGAGTGCATGGTTTTCTAAATAAGCAGTATACCTTGCCCAGCCAAAAAAGTCACACACCAATATTTTCAGGAACTGCATTTAGCTGTGATCACAGCATGTAATCTCCATGGCATTGTTGCTCCAGTTGGTCAGGTCGAGGCTCAACAACATTAATGTAATAAATCAGATGATGACCTGATTGTGCAGGTTTCACATCAATGGACTTCTCTGATGGCACAGATATTAAATGGGGACTCAAATAGTGAAAGAGTGGTTTAGGGAGCACAAGGAATCATTTTCACGTACGTACTGGTACCCCAGATGCCTGAGCTTAACCCTACTGAAAGTTTTCAGGATGTGCCGGAGAAGACTTTACGGAGTGGCTCAATTTTTACCTCCATAATTCAAGACATCAGTGAAAAATGAACCCAACACTGTATGGAAATAAATGTTATGTTGCTGAAGTTTGTTTAAACAATGGCATGGAGATTATGTGCTTTGAGCAAAGCTGTATGCGGAACAACATGCTAGTGTGTGTGCTTTTTTGGACTAGGCAGTGTAGTGTTGTAAGTTTCATTCATGAGCTCTCAAACCAGTTGACATCTATAGGAGATTTTGTAGTGGCATGTTGCATAGCACAGTGCACCATCATCATTGTCAGATCTTCTAGAATTATCTAGGCTTCTCGTTGATCAGTCCTGTAGTGTCACCCAGAATCCTGGGGCGACGTGAAAAAAACCCTCACAACTACGGAGAGTTACAGTCTTTCTTCACGCATCTCTGACGCATGCAACACGGCGCAAGGTATT
>JBCNYG010000001.1:46963883-46976383 GCA_039654305.1 Porochilus rendahli | reverse complement strand
ACTACGGAGAGTTACAGTCTTTATTCACGCATCTCTGACGCATGCAACAAGGCGCAAGGTATTTATACTATCAGACATACAAAGGACAGTCTAGGGTCAACTTGGAAGCTTCCTCTGACTAAAAGGGAGGGTGCAACTAAAAGTGAAGGTTACAGAATAGATATGAGAAATAGAAACCGCTTTGGCAGTTCTGAGACTTAGAATCAGAACAGAAAGTCCCCACGTATCTTCTTATCAGAAAGCTCAGACACTAAGGTTATAAAAACATGTACTTATGGAAGATAACAGAAATGAATACGTGTCTATGCCACATAGACAGAGAAATAATGGAGATATTCCAACACTGAATAAAATAAATAATATAATATCATCAATAATATAGATATTCCAACAATCATAAAAACAACTGAGGGAATTATTTTGGAAGAATGGTGCTCATTTATTTGGTTCAAGAAATTTGTTGCTAAGAAAGGTTATGTGTCTCGTAGTGGCCATTAAACTTTCCAGGCATATTAAATAAACTTGAAATGCAGTATCATCTCTTGGAAATTTACATTTACAGCATATGGCAGAGCCACCGTTGGCCTGGAAATAAAATGGAACCAGCCGCTGTATCACATACTCTTGTATGTGAGTGTCAGTATTAGTAAACATCTCCATTCTCAAGGTGAGCGAAAACATTTTGGTCTCATGCCTATCCACCTTCTACAAGTTGGTGTTGCCCCTGCCAAGTTATAGCGCAAGCGCGTTCCTTCGGTCACAAGGTCTTGTTATTCTTATATTAAACAAACATAGATATAGACAAGGAGAGATACAATACTCGTTGAGCTGTGGTGGTCTCCCAGGGAAACCTTTGTATTGTGCCAAAATGAACTGATAGTGGAAGATAAACACATTGTCTATTCACTAGTGAATAGGAACCTTTATCATCAGTCTGACATTGAGTGGGGTGTATACACTAATCGGTACCTTTGTCTAACATTCTGTTCGTTTCATTTACTGCTATCGAAGGAGATAATTACAGTTTGTCAACCTTTCGAAGGCTTGAGGCAAGTACTAATACTTAGTGTTGTGGTGGTGTTAGTGTTCTGCTTTATTAACTTCATCAACAGTAAACTGTTTTCCTTGCAGGTAAATGGTATTCCTGAAGAGAGGAAAGTGGCTGAAGCTCTGAATTTGTGAGATCTCTCATCACTTATAAGTTCCTGTGCCTGTGTAATTTGTGTTTCCACATTGTGCCAAATCTGCATGTGCTATAGCTCTGTGATCATGTGCAGCGCCGGTGGGATGTAATCCAAGCACCGGCTGGAGTTAATGATGACTACACTTACATGACCGTATGAACTATTTACACATCGGGGTGGTTGTCTTCCTAAAGGCATCATTTAATATGACCGATTGAAGATTGAAAACTTTCTAAATACATAATGTTAGCTCTCTCTCTCGCTCTCTTCGTCTGTACTAAAGATATTTTGATAAATAACTTAATAAACGTCAACATAAAAACCTGTGTGTAGTTTCAAGACAATGTGTAATTTCAAATTTGTGTGTGAGTAGACATGCTGGGTGGAAAAAGGCAACACAAAACAATTTCAGCAAGGTATTTTATCACTGACCATGATTAAAGAATAACACAGCATCTCTAAAAGAAAATACATCCTGTTATCTTCCATTGGCATGGTATGATTATTATTATCTTTTGTACAGAGGTCCGAATAAAACTATATAAAACATCTGAACAAAGTCTTTAAAAAATTAAAATCCAAACATTTACAATTGGATAAATAGCTGTAAAGTGGAGTGAATCCATCAGATTATAGCTGCGGTTTGGCTTAAACGCCACTTCAGGAAATAAAATGCTTACTTTTACACAAGATCTTGTCTGCTTTACATCTTATCTTCCTATAATGGAAGAAAAGGCTTAAAAGTGCAGATTAAATCAATCTGCAAAACACTGAAATGAAGCTGTGGTACAAAAGACAAACTGTCTGATAATTGTAGCTAACATCCACCTAGTGGCCCTTAAGCAATACCTCACGGAGCGGCAAATGCTGACAAACTTTGCAATTTGTTTTTACTTGACAACTTTTCTGACAAATGTTGGTGAAAATCAGGATTGGGCATTGGCATTAGCAATGCTTAACGACAATTAGCAACATTCACAGGAATGCTGGTGACAGTGTGTGCAAAAGAACAGTCGACGAACATTTGCAACTAGTAACAAATGTTAGTGACAGTGCTTGTGGTAATCAGCAACTACTTTCCATTCTTTTGTGTTTGGGACCTTTTGCCATTTCCTGATAAAATGCAGGAGAATCTTGGAATTGGACCACCCTTAACCTACTGATGGCACAAACCCTCAGTAGCATTGCGTTCAAAAAGAACTTTAGCGACTCATGTTACAAAAACTTACAAATGTGTTCAAGTGAAGAAATTCTGAACATGTAAAAAAAAATTAAAAAAACAACAAAAATAATGTTTTTGACCCTAAAAGCTGTTTAGCATCCTTTCTTGAACCCTGACGAAACCCAAAATTAGCTACATTCTTTAGCGTTTGCCGCTCTGTGAGATACTAGCTTTAGACGAGGATGATGAGGATTGGCACATTATACAAAATCGAGCTCAAGACATTACACCCACTTGTTCTATAATTGCTTCTTTCTAAGCACCCAAATCATTTCATACAACAGTAGAAATTAATCCACATGGAACAATTTTATATTAGATCAAATGATCACACCTGTAATTAACTAGAATAATCTGAAGTACTACTTCACCATCAGGATTGTTTAACTGCTCGAGAACTACAAACTTCTCTCCATCTTATCATATACGATTTACTCCCTATACCTCTTTTTAACCAGCTGCCATAGTTAAAAACAAGAAAATATGTACAAGTGATTTGTGTACATGATTTCCCCATTTTCATCTGAGGGATTAAAGCTCTGTATCTCTAAACTCCCTGTTAGTAGCTTTAAAAGAAAAATACAACCTCCATATAGCATCGATATACAGTAACTGAGTAAACATTTACATTCACAACACAGTGGATAGTATGTTCAGGGCTTTTCTTTTGTACTTACTGATATTCTGGAAAGCAGATACATCCATTCATTTATTATTCATTTTATGAACCGCTTAATCCTAATTAGGGTCACGGGGAGGCTGGTGCCCATCTCAGCCGACTCTGGGCAAGGGCAAGGTACACCCAGGACAGCCCACCAGAAACAAGCTGAAGGCTATGCAGCCTACTCTTTACGAGCGACAGCAATGGCTCTTTTACATGCCTTTCACCACAGACTGCCTTTGATAACCCAGTTAGCTACACTGGGGGAACAGCAGTGACAACCCGTTGAGGGGCTTGAACCCCAGACCTTAGGATCAGGTAAGCAGATATATACAGCACAAAAATGATTTGCAACTTTTCTTTTATAAAAATTTCTAAACTTCACTAAAGCTTAGCTTTGATTGGTTTAAAGGAGCTCCTGCAACATTTAAAGTAAAGCCTTTCCCCTACGCATAAATTCTTCATTAGCAGGACCTCCTCTCTCGCATATTTTTTTCTCTTCACTCTCAGATCACATTATCTTCACAATTTACAAATCACAGGATCATAAACAGAGCAACTTTACTCCACTTGGTTAAAGATATGTGTAAAAATAGTTGAAATAAATAACAGCATAATAATAAAACTGTCGCACAACTCCAGGTGTACATTAGTGTACAGTGTCTTGGGATAAACAGTCTTTCAGTAGTTTATGCATTGACCCTTTTGCTGATGAAATTGTCACAAATCTGTTCATCTGGTTCACCCTATTTGAAGACATTTCATGTTGCTGTGATGCATCGTCAATACGTTTCCAAACACCACACCATTACATTTACAGAAGGTAAATATCAAAAGAAAAATCGAGCTTTCATGTGTATATTAAAAGATAAGACAGTACGTGTAAAAAGTGGATTCAGTCTCTGGAGTAATTTCTTTACGTTTGCAAAATTTTAGTCCGATAGCTTTAGGTTTAACAATTTTATGGGCAGTTATCTGAAAACTGAGTCTCAGAATGATGTCATCAATGTCCAAAGTTATCATGGTCAAGCCAAGAATTTTAATGCATTCATGCCATTTTTTTTTTGACAGATTCGTGTTGAAGGTGTCAAAGAGCTTAGGTTAAAATCATTGCCAGTGCAATGGGGAAACTACATATGCACCAGGATTCATATACTTTAGCACAAACACTTGACACATGGAAAGAAATAATAATGTTTAACGTAAAACTTCTCCATGCTAAGTTGGGCCCTGATGACATCATTCTGAGATTCAAGATTGAGTAAAAAAAAAAAAAACTATACACACACATATACATATACACATTACATATATATATATATAAAACCCCCACCCAAAAAAAATTATAAAAAAATTAGATAACACAAGATTTTGCACACAGACAGATTTTCATATAGTTTTGATTAGGATTAACTTTCAATTAGTGCTGTCTTTTCCTTTAAATGTCAGTATTACTGTCAGTATTATTGCAGGGGTTCACTGCTTAAGGGGAGAGAAGGAAATAAAATAGAAGTGTACCAGTAAAAGATCCAAATTTATGAATAGATATTATATCTGAATGTACCATAGGTAATTAGCTAATTTATTTACATGTTAGGAGTACATAAAAGCCACCACGAATATATGAATAAACTACAACATTCTTTACAAATAATAGCAGATGTCGTAAAAATAATAGTAGACAAAGCATCCAAATAAATATTTCCATTCACCTAAAATGCCATTAATCACTTTAATATATTAAATTTTATTAAATTAGTAAATATAAATAAAAATTTTGAATTTTAGGGGGAAAATTCAGGTTTTTTATATTTAGTAATGGCCGGTGTACCCTGGTTGAGATTTTGGAGAATTTTAGGGTACCTGTGGTGAATTTGTTTTACTAGCTCTTTAAAACGATCAAATATGACATCAGTAGTTCTGTCAGGCAATGTCAGCCCTTGCCTTTTTCACCTACAAGCAAGTGCTGAAACACCACTACTATGAGCAGCGACATGTTGCCTTCATTGGCTGTTCCAGACCTGGTAGTGATGCAAACTCTTTTGTTTTGTCCTATTGACTGGCCTGCGTGCGCTGCAGACACCAGTTTAAGATAACACACTATCGGCCAGTGCTGAGCTGGGTCGCCAGGAAAGACCACTTCAAGCGGTCTGCTATCATGGGTGTAAATGGTTATCTACTTGATCCAGAGAGGGAGGAGACAGTGAGACATCACATTTCTTGTGACTCTTCGGATGAGAATACTACCAGAGATGTGAGTGACAGTGCCCAGCCAAGCAAACAAGTTAGTGACACTACCAGTCAGGAGCAGCCAATGAGGATATCAACATGAGCAAGCCCAGTGTTGCAGCACTTGCACATACTTTGACAAAGGGAAGGTCTGATGTTGCCGGAAGAAACTGATGTTACACATGATCATTTTACTTCGCTAGTAACACTAATTTACCATAGGTACCGTTTAAACATATTACATTACACATGAATTATGCTGTGAGGATGAGCAATACCGGTACTCTTTAGGCATTAATTAAAAATACTAATAAAAAGGCATTACCATGTACATTAGTGGTTGTTCACACTATACTTATTGCCTAATAAAAAAGAAGCAGTTTGCATGTGGTGTGCTGTGAACTGCATGAATTGTGAAACACAAAACCTCAGTCGTTAAGGCGAGACAAATACACCGCTGTACAAAGAAAACTTAATTTAAACCATTAAATACTGTACAAAACATGGACACAAAAAAGGGTCGGATATAGTCTTATGTGACAGTCAGTCAGTGAGAACACGTACTGCCTTACGTTCTGTAAAAAAACGTGCTCACTGTCTTCATAAAAGTACTGCATCATGAGCTTTGTTCCGAAGCGTGCCTCTCAGGTTGCATTCGGCGAGCAGCACTGCACCACCAACAAATCTGTTCCTAAAACTTTATTTAATTCAGGATATGTTCCAAAGAATCACGCTTCAGGCTCCAGACCAGCTGCTGTTAGACAGCATGAGCACCAGCCCCATGAAGACTCCAGTGGCTAGCAGTCTCTTCAGCAAAGTGCCATTGTCTTTAGGGATAGCTACCTGGGCGAGGTCATTGGTGATCTGGGAAATCTCATGAGCAACACACACAAAGATGAAGCTGCTGATGATGACGTTAAGTGAAGGGATTCCGGGAATAAGGACCAGGATGCCTTTGGTGTCAGCCGCCAGCCAGATGTGGTACTGACAGATGAAGAGCTGCAGGAGTCAGAGACAGACAAACGCATGAACCCTCCTCCTCATATCCTAACGAACATCCAGTTCAGTGCCAAAGTCGAGAACCTTGAGATGCTTCAGCAAGCCTACAGCAATGAGCCAATGAAACAGGTGAGGTATTCATAGTTGCATTTTTACATCACGAGATGCAGAATGTGACCCTCCATTGGCATCCTGCTCAGTTTGAAGCACAAATGCTTCTGAAAACACTTTGTTTGGCTCACTGTCTCACTGCCATAGATGTGCTAAAGCATTTCAAGTCTCTGCTGCTAATCACTGCACTGCACAAATCACAAATGCACACATGCACAATGTCACAAGAATATGTCCAACCCAGGTCTCGATGTTGACAGTGCAGTGTCACATGGCAAAGTGAATCACAAGAGCTCGATCCTGCTGTATGCGTATGTGCCTGGATAATAAAAAAAGGCAAATTTCTGTTGGGCTTTTACACCTGAACTGGAGCTTATCCCCGGTTACTGTAGTGTGAAGCAACTAGGAGTTCCAGATGCTCCTGGATGGGACGCTAGTAACACTATTTTTACTGGTACCCATTAATTTTTCTGGGTGGACCGAGGCACACTTGTGGTTAAGACCATGCCCAGGGAGTCTTAGCACAGTAGCGGTCTAACAGGGATTTGAACCCATGACCTCTCGATCATGACTACCACTACCTGGATAAAAGCACCTCTAAAATGGATGACAGATTTCAGGCAACCTATTGGCATGACAAAAAGTAAACATATTCAGTATTTGAAAAGTGCTTCTGAAGTTTAACAGGGTTTTCACATATCTGTGCACACCCCAAGGCCTGCTTTGAATAGAAAGACTTTGAACTGCTGAATTTGGTTTGGAAATGATTTCTCGTCACATAGGTGCCTTACCTCTAATGAGATTTTTCCAAACCATGCAAAAAAGGAGCTGTACAAAGAACGAACGTAGCCAGGGATGTTCCTGATGAGAACAAACGCCAGAATCTGTGGTTTGAGGAAAAGCAGAGTGAACAGCTGGCAGAGACAAGGTATCACCATATAAATTTAAAAACAACAACAACAACACACAATTTATAGGCCATTACCGACACCACTGATATGTAGGGATGCAACTCGTTGCACGTAGTCTTGTCTTTACAGCTACTCGCCCATAAGGAATATGTCTGAAGGAGGAGAAAGACATTAGACAAAGTCATATTCATAGAGACGGTAAAGCTAGGAGTATACTTACTATGAAGGAAACCACAGACATAAAAAGCAAGCAGCAGGAAATCTTGGTGGAGAATAGTGACTCGCCCTTCCCCTCCGATAGAATTTGGTATTTCTGAAGTACCAGATATATAAAGGCAAACAACATGCCATTGATGACTGCCTACAATAGAAGTGGAGAAACACACTCAGAAGAAGAGTATGGATGAGTCATTGCTGCTTACATCACACTGAGCACTTTTTTGACACACACACACACGCACGCACGCACGCACGCACGCACGAGCTCCACTCTGACTACAGGTTCATGCGTGGTAGGGTCACATGTAAGCAGGAACACAGTTGATTAAATATATGACTGGTCAGGGTTTCTACAGGATCATCACAGTCGAGACATTTCAACCAACAACCAGCCTGTGTATACTGTACAGCAAAAAATCATTACATCCAGCTTTAGGTACTTTCACATTTTGTAAGTTACTCTGGATTAAAAACTTTCCTAAGTGACCAAATGAAAATCTAAGAACTGCTTGAGGACCTAGAACAAAATTGCTTCTGTCAACTTTTACAAAAAAAGAATGAAATATACAACTAATTAACAAAGGGAGCTCAGAGAACAGAGAGTGCAACCATCTTATAATCCAGTTGCATCATATAGATCTGTGTAGTGAGTGTAGGCTTGCATTTCTGCCTCTAGGCTTGTTAAATAAATTTTCCATTATGCTCTATGCTGTAGCATAGATACTAAATGCATGTTTTTTGGAATGAATTTTACACATGACTTACAAATCTATCCAGCTTCCACCTGAACCACCACTCATGGACACTTCCTTGGAGTTCAAAGAGCTTTGAAACTGGCCACACAGAGAAAACACTCTCAAAGAATCCCTGTTAGAAAAAAAACAGATAAAGTTTACTATGTGCTGTAAAAGTGAGGCAGTTTGTGAGTTAATGGCTCTCTAAGAATGCTGGGATATGTAGTTTTAACAGTTTTAAGAACCCACCTGTGAGTATGCAAAGAAGCAAATGAAAAGAAGTAACCCCAACAGTTTCAATAAAAGTACCAGGTGCCAAAAAGTGTTGCCTGAAAAACACAACCCAGTACCGTTAACACTAATACTTTATATCGTATATATGCACAAATAACTATTTTCCACCAAATATGAGGTGAGACTCGCTGAATAGTCCATGAGACAGAACAGAATATTTACTGAGCCTGACGCAAAGAACTGTTTGAGTATATGCTGTACTACATGGAAACAGAATAAAAGTAAACTACAATGGGTTTTTTTTTTTTCATTTTTAAATCTCTTAAATGGACGGTAATGGATATTATCCCATGATAATAAACCAATCAGTGAGTTCACACACGCACTACAGGATAACAAAATTTAAGTTTTCTCAATGGACATTATTACCATTCGCTTTAATCTGCAGAACCTGTGGCCACACAGCCATTGTGACATAGATGATCACAAACCAAAAAGTAACCAGAGGCACAAAGTAGTAGAACTGGTATGATCTGTCCATCACAAGGCAGAGCACGATCACCAGGAAATTGAGTCTAAAGAGAACCTAGAAAAAAGAAACTTATGAGAAATATGGTGTATTATCTGATGTGTGTATATACACTGATAGACAGGGTAAACAGTAGGACACTGAAAAAATACCTGACACACACGATAGAGGCCAAAGTCACCCTTTAACCAGAAGAAGGAGAAGTGGCCATATCCTGTCTGGAAGAGGTAAGCTGCCACCAGGACACGGACATGCATGTATACAGGTACGAACTGTACAGAATGGAGAAAATAGGTAAGTTGGGAATCATATTGTTAACGTATCGTAAACACGTTTGTATCAGAACTTACTGCACTGGCTCCAGAAATATGATAGATGAGTATAACCAGCTGCATCCAGCCCTTCCATTCATCAGTCTGTTCTCTGTTCAGCAATTTGGTCTGGAATTTCACAGATTAGTTACATAATGTGACACATATTTCAGTTTACAGTTTAAATTATGAGCAAGACTGTCAGGACTTAAACACAGGCACTAGAACTTTAACTCCAATTTCCACTAGGAAAAAAAAGCTGGTTGGCCCCTGATTCACAACATGTGTACCAATTATAACCGGGATAAAGCAGCTAGTCTAGAAGAATGAATAAATGCGGTAAACACATTACACAGTGCCATCTGAGCACCCAGTGCATTCCCATCAGGTCCATCCCAGAAGGCCTTAAGCAGAACTTGTTGTAGAGCCTCCACCGTATCAGTGCGCCAATGATACCGACAATTATCAATATCTATTATTCGCACACCTGCTGTAAACTGAACATTCATTCATTTATTCATTCATTTTCTGAACCGCTTAATCGTAATTAGGGTCACGGGGTGGCTGGCGCCCATCTCAGCCGACTCTGGGCGAGGGCAGAGTACACCCTGAACAGCTCACCAGGAAATTATAAATTTTATTACCTACCTTGTCTGCTGCTTGGTGGGAAAGTTATGTATTTTGCCAGTATGTCTTTTAGCAGGATTACACAGAAACTACTAAAATGATTTCCATCAAATTTGGTGGAGGGAGGAGCTACGGGTCTGGCAAGTACTTTGTAACATTTAGGAGCAGATTTGGATCCACGATCCAGCCACTGTGAATGTTCTTCACAGTGCTTATGTGGGTTTCCTCCAGGTACTTCAGGTTCCTCCAACAAATTAGGCTAACTGTTTTTTCAAACTGACTGTGTGACTATGAATGACTTTGTGTGTTGCATTGATCTGGCAAGCTGTTAAGGGTGTACCCCCACTTTCGCCCAGTGTCGGCTGAGATAGACACTAGCCTCCCTGAGACCCTTATAGGATCAGGTGGTTCAGCAAGTGAGTAAGTGAGTGAGAGACTATTCCCGGTACCTCTTTAGTGTTCTCGCTGTAGAAAACCCCCAGCATAAACACATAGATGAGCGGAACGAAGAAGGTGGAGTGCGTGTAGAACTTTTGTTCCTTCATGAAGATGTCTGCACGGTCACACAGGTAGAAGTACAGCATGATGAGCCCCATCTTACAGATGGACTGCAGCACGTTCTTTAGGATGAGTGGAACCGCAGCAGTGGGAGGTTTCTTCTCCTCTCCACTCTCAACATCAGACACAGGCTTACTCTTCCAACGCCCGGTGTATCCGAGGACGTGCAATACCACGAAGCAGACAGCTGCTAGCAGGAAAAGTCCAGCAGCCAGTTTCTGTAGCATGCTCAGCGGAGGAACACTTTGACAACAAGACCCATCGATAGGCTTTAGGATCTTGTTGCATAAGGAGTTCATCAAAACCATGGCACCCTAAAAAAAAGCAAGCAGAATGAAAAGTCAGTCAACAACTGGATCTGTTATTTCAGGTTTTGTAGCGTGAAGCAACTACGAGTTCATTTCCTCCTGGATGGGACACAATTCCACCACAGGCTACCTTCCCAGTATTTTTACTGGTACCAATTTATACAAAATACCTTGCATGGTGGGGTCTAACAGGGATTTGAACCCACAGCCTCTCGATCATGAGCCCAACACACTAACCACTACAACACCTTTGTTTGACGAGTATAAAAAATAGCTTTCGCTAATAGCAAGACCACCTGTGTAGTATGCATGCATACAGCAATAAGTGGTCCTTCAAACCACCATGAAATGCAGTAACCAATTAGATGAATGAAAGAATGATGAATGAAAAAAAAATGATACGTAATTTGCTTGCATATAATTCATTTACTGATTTTAAATAATTCATGACCTACCACATTCCTTGCGCTCACAGGAAGGTGCAGGCCATCATCTGACCTGGTGATGGTCTCCATGGCAGCCTGCCGTGAGGCCTGCAGGAACTTCACTCTAGCCTTGGTGTTCTTATTAACGCCATTCAGAGCACTGATCGCTGCTGCATTATACAAGTCAATCTGCTCATTGGTGATCATCTTACGAGTCTCACTCAAAAGCTTTTCATAGACAGGACCTAAAAGCAATGCCCACAAGAAACACAGTGATTAAATAGTAGCATTTGCTCATGGAGATGTCCTTTACACTTCAACGACTTCTGCATTTGGTACACACCCTGTACAATCCAGAAGACTTCACTGTTCTCAGTTAGTTTTTCCAACAGTGCTGCTATAGATGTGAGGTTTGCTTCGTATTGAAGAAGTGACTCGCTGCTGCCACTGTGCAGTTTAATCGACCACTGTAAAAAATAATAAGCATGAACTCTGAGCAGAAAATTCTCATTTACAAACTTATTTTCATATGATTTTGACTTACAGTAGCAGCACCAATGATGATGACATCTGGTTTGGAAGAGGGCTTCTGCGTTGAAGGTTAAAAAATATATATGACAAAATGCAAAACCAATAATCAGATACTAATAATCTAAAAGCATTTATAGTGTTTTGTTTACCTCTGTCCAGGATGTCAACAGTTCTTTCATGGAATTATTTACTTCTGCCTGCCATAAAAAGTCCTATACAACAAAACACGTTTTTCTTTTATCACCAAGCCACTATTTACTCCCACCAGAAATAAAGGTTCTTGGGAAAAAAAAACACTCACCACATTCACAGAGTTTTCTTTATCTGCAAAGGGAATGTTTTCATGCTGGCCAGGTCATTTAGAAAAAAAGAAAAATATTAAATTCAAATCAGGAGAAAACTACTGTCATAATGAGTTCAAAAACAATTACACACCTTATTAAAAAGGATGATTACGAAAGGATTATTATTAAATTAGTTTACCAAATATTGTACTATTACAATAACTAGTTTTGTTTAGCACAACCATTAAAACTGGTTGGACTGAAAGAAACAATCGCGTTTGGTATATACTACACGGAAACAGGTCAATCTCTATTTTGAGATAATGGATACTATCCATGTCAAAAAACTCATGGTTTTTCACGATCACTGATTCAAGTAGAAAAAAAGCAGTAAAAAATATGCCTAACTGAGCGCACTTGACC
>JBCNYG010000001.1:46938509-46959152 GCA_039654305.1 Porochilus rendahli | reverse complement strand
TTCCTCCCACAGTCCAAAAACTAATATATATATATATATATATATATATATATATATATATTATACATATATTATACACACACATACACCACATACACACACACAGTGGTACTTTAGTTGGTCAGTTTGAGGCTCAGCAAAATTATGTGAAATTTAAATGATACTGATTGACCAGTTAATCCCATCAATGGACTTTTCCCTTCTCTGATGGCACAAATATAAAATTGGAGCTCAAATAATAATAAAAAAGTGGTACAGGGAGAACGAGGAATAATTTTTACACATAATCCCAAGTAACCCAAATCTAGATGGAAACATATGCTGTGTTGCTGCAGAAATTTTTCGAATGGTACGGTGGCCAGGAAGTGCAACACAAAATTACATTTTAAGAAAACAAAAATAAATTTTACGAAAACAAAAATACAGCATGCAAAACACTTTTACAAGTCCTGAAACAAATTTACAAATGAGTACATTCTAACGGAAAGGGAATGTACCAAATGGCGGAAGTGACTACAAGTCAGTCTGTTCTGGCCGGAAGACGGAGTTTCAGGAAGTTTAGGAAAAAGGAATTTTTAACAGGTTTTGTTGATTTGTTGAAGTATATTTTGTCCATTTTGTGAAACTTGCATTGGCCAAATGCGATTTTCCACCTGTGCCACCTTTCCGCCGAGAATACAGCACATAATCTATGGTTATAAATTCTCTTCTGAAAACATGCCATTATTCATGTTTATTTTTCACTGTCACAAGATTACACGGGGATCCATGTAATCCTCCAGGGCTGACGTTGAATCAGGTCTAAGGAGCCACACCACTCTTATAGCACCAGCCTCAGACACCTCTCAGAGATATTTATCGGGAGCACCACTTTCAGGCGATGGTGAAATATATCTTTTACTTAAGAAAACGAAAGTCTGTAGCTGTTTCTTGTAGTTCAATGGAAGTAAAGGGCTGTTTTACAATCAGGGTATACTTTCTGGCTTCACAGTAGCTTAAAAATAAAACTTCTAGTTTTTGTAATTTCTTGTTACCAGCCAACACCTTATGAGATTAGAATATTTTCTGTGAAGTATCAGAGCTACAGATGTAATGGTGTCCAATTTTCAGTGGGTGAAAGTATAACAGGTACAGGGTCTCTAGAATAAGTACATCTGCTTGTAGTGTATCAGAATTGTGAAAAATTCACAGCATTAAGAATAAAAGCAATCAAAGACAATCACTGTGGGTTTCATTGTGGAGAAGACACTTTTTGATGGACATGCTTATCAAACTAATGTGGAACTCTGTACAGAAAGTATTTCACATCCAATCCCAATTATATTTTTCATCAAGCTATACAGTACTATGCTGCCTTAGAAAAAACAATTAATATCCGTAAAGGACTTCTGTCTGACACATGCAAATGTCTACTTTCCGGAGGAGACATTTTTGACAAACAGGATCCCAACACTTAGATTAAAGAAGCCACTTAGATTATAAATACCACTTACAAGCAGCAGAACATCTTTCTAGGTTGTAAGTAAATACCTCCAAAATTAAAAGTTAGTTGGTAATTGGGAGTGCAATTCAGAATTCTACAGGTAAAAGCTACAATTTTTTTATTACAGTGGAAAGAATTTAATTCTGTACTTGGTCAAAATTTTAACAATATTTTTCTCTAATAACACTATCGGAATTGAAAAAAGATTTCACTAGTGTAGCTGGGGATAGATCGTCATCTATACAACAATAAACAAGAGACAGTCAAAGTGTGCAAGTGTCTACTTACAGGGGTCATTTGTATAATTTTAAAAAGACAACCCTGACCATAAAACAGCCCTAAAATAGGCCTGGGTTAATGATTAGGTTTAAAAAGATAACTGTTGTCTTTAAGGCAAGTGCATATACTGTAATCAGTGATGGCATACATCCAAGAATGAACTTGAAATAAAACTCTGGCTTGCGTTTTTCATTTATACAGCTGTCACCCACAACGTTGGTAAACTACCTTTTATAGTAGTGCCGGAGAGTTTTAACTCTTACTTCATCTTTACCTTTAAAGAGCAATGCGGTAGAAGTTAGTTTACAGGAGCTGTAGTCCTTCTGTGTGTCCAGCTCTCTCGCCTCCCCATATATACAATCTGCTCAAACAGATCTGATTCCAAAGTTTCAACATTCCTTATCGGTCATGCTTATCACCTTAAATTTAAAAGACTAGCTGAGTCGCGTCTCTGCCATAACTATGACAAACAGCTGCATTCTTTTTTCAGAATTGCATTCTGGGTACTTTGAGTGTGAGGTTTTTTTTGTCTGCACTACTTTTACACTGGATTTTTCATTTAATATGACAACCAATGTCATTCTAATACAATAAATGAGAAAAGAAGCTCTGGTTTTGTTATTAGGCATCAAAGCCCATTTCACAATCAACCTGGGATTGTTTCTGTCATACAGACTTAACGGTGCTACAACAGGAGGTACTGATGTAGGTTTGAGTGAGGTAGATTTGTAAGTTGTGTTGTATGTCTGTCATCCGGAAAATAGATCAGGTCTAAATAGATTAAGTCAAATTGTATGATACAGTATGATTGTTGCAAGATGAAAATACCTTGTATAAAATCCCCAAGAAACATACGCCTGTCATATGGCTCAACCTAACACTAAACATAAAAATGTTGTACTATAAATGGGTATATATGGAAGTCTTGTGGGTTTCATTTTCAACAATCATAGGACTATTGTAGGAAACTCATTAATCTGAGCAGATCAGATGACCCAAAAAGTATTTGAAATTCGTGTACCCATCATTACACAGCCATAGGATATCAGAGGGCACTGCATAATAAACCTAAGAGGTCATGTTCAAAAGTCCACAACAAGACTCTACGTTGGCATTTTACAGTGCACAACATGATGGTTTCTTATGACACACTTACTGTCTCAGACATTTTGGTTTTGGACATGTTGTATACCTGTTATGCATCAAATGTGATAGGGGCTCTAACAGCATGAAGCCCATGCACGAAAATGCTATTAAAATTCAATGCAACTATGCTTGCAATTTCCCCCTGTGATGTCAACATAGCACAATAACTCCCCAAGGAAACAAGAAAAACACCAAACACCAGCAAAAGCACCAGCACTAGTGCTCCCATCCAGAGTTATATGCCTGCTAGAAAATCCAGTTTACTCTGATCAAGTACCATCTGCCCAAACAGGCTGCACTGCTCAAACTGGACAGATCATAGAACTATTCACACCTGCGATGAGTGCTAAGACAATGAAAAGCTTCAAAAGAACATAACACAACAGTGAAACAATTATAATTAAAAAAATAACTCCATTGTTTACTGATCACCAATGTACTTAAGTTATAAGGCTTCAGAAGGGATATAACTCCCAGCTAGCTCATGTAGCATAGCACATGCATGATCACCTTGCTTAATTAACAACGGATATCACCCTGCACTGACACATGGTCAAGATTGAAAAGTGTAGCTTTACAGTGAATTTCTTCACCAGATCCAGGCGTCACATTTCCCCCATATCTAAAGAATAATCTTGCAGAAATGCAGCGGAATTGTGGCTGATTATGCAGCCCAAGAGTTTATTAAAATATTCATGCCAGCTGTGTTGGTTCAAGATCCCGTCAATAACTTGTCTTATTATTCTGGATAAACAACTCCAACTCTTACAGAAGCCTTTTACACTATCCTAACAACAGTTTAATTTAAAAACAAAACACAAATAAAAATGCTGTAACATTCCTTTGTTACGTATACACCTTTTAATTAGCTCATTAGAGTGCTATTTCCCTGACTGTGCAGTAGTGGTTAGCGGCTAAGCTAACGCATCACACAGGCTAATGTTTCCTCGGCACTGTCAGGTTAAAGACACTGCACAGTGGGCGCAGAGTCTGTGAGCACCGCGGTGTTTTCCCCTGACTAAACACTCACCTCCATAATGCCGAGACACCGCGTGAAACCCGGTGAGGAGAGCGACAGCAAAAAGAGACAGCAATTTTGCATTTTTAATGCTAAAATGCTGATTTATTTCCCGTTTGCCCAGGCTATAGGCCAGTATCGCCATCTTTGCTCCTCCATGACAACAAGCAGATGGACTTGCAGTATTTTGCAGCCCGCCCCTCCCGGGGAGTGACAGGCTGCCTCCATGAGAATGGCCCCGCCCCCAGAAGAACAAGCCTTAAATCCGGAACAAGTTCTATTTTATCCTTACTGGTGCTTCAGCACTGAATGTATCCATCTCGCGCATGCGCAGGTCGAGTGTTTATAATCAACAAAGTCACACGTGACCTCTGACGACCCCGGGTCAGCCTATATCTTCCGGTGGGGGCAGAGTGTCTGTTCCTGTTTATCTTCTCGCTTCGCAGGTAACCGCGTGTTAATGCGATGGCCCAAGCTAAGTGGCTAAAATACCGATCTACCTCGTTGCTGGTGGCTTTGCGACGTCTAGTCGGAGCCGCGGACTATTTGCCATTCAAAGGCAGCAACAGACCCTGCTCTCGCTCCCCGTCCCAGCTTTTGTACCGCTCTTTGTTGGTGCGGGTATTCTCATAGTCGGTGACAGTGGTGTTCTCGCTCCAGCCCCCGACGTAGTAACTCCCGCTATTGTAAATCAGCTGCAGACATTGCGCTAGCTGTCAGTGCGTTTTGTTCTTGCACTCACTTTGTGTTGGCCCGTTTAGCCTCTGATCGGTGCACTGTAAGTGCATTTGTTTTTTTGTTACTCGTTCAATAGCAAGTACCCTCAATTGGTGAAGGCAGTGCTCCCGCTCCCAGTTTAGGTGTCTCTATAGTTGGTCCCAGTGCTCCCACTCAACCCTACTCGTCTAAGTTTCCTCCTTGCAGCATATATTAGTTACGGTAGTGTTTTCGCTCCCTCTCCCAGTACCTGTTGTTTTTTGCCCTCATTACTGGTTGTCAAACATGTCGTTCAACTATTTTTGTTCGGCCTGTATGGCTTTAATGCAGCCTGAAGATGGCCATGATCTGTGTCCTCCATGCCTTGGTCTCAAACACCTCCAGGAGGCCCTTTCGGAAGGTGCCTGCATGAACTACAGTTTCATGCCTCCGGAAATGAGGGTTGCCAGGTTAGCCGAGTTAGAACAATTGCTGGCCAGTCCCCCACATGGACAGCTAACCCCAGCTCAGAGAGCGATTCCAGCTCAGTCTGATAGACCCAAACGTCGGGCTACTCAGCATGTTTCAGCATGAGGTTTAAGGCCAGTGCTTTTTCAGGCGCGGTCCGACTCCTAACTTCACTGTGCCTTCATCGGAGGATTATCTGAGGGAGCTGCATGCTTGCTGGAGGGATTCTAGAGCCCTTTCTCATGTGACATCTGGCGCCAGGGCTCTGGCAGCCATGCAGGATATATACTATAGCAGCTCTAATTGTCACCCCTAATGAGGCTCTCAGACTGGATGCTAGGTGTCCCCGCCCCCAGTGTCGGGTTACGGATGATCTGGTTTCTAAAGCCTATGATGCAGCGGCAAACATGGGACGCATAGGTAAGTCTACGTCCCACCTGCTGCTTGCTCAGTCAGCATCCCTGGAGGGGAATACAGTGGATTCCTACACCCACAGCTTTAGTGATGCTTCCCTGCAGGCCTTTGCACTGATGTCTGGGGTGTTTGATGCCCACCCTTGTCCAGGTTCGCCGCCAGGTTTGGCTGGCACAGTCTCCTCTTACGGAGGCATGCAGGAGAACCAGCAGCCGCAGCCTTCCAGTGGAACTGGGGGAACTGTTTGCCTCCGCTTGCGCAGCTGGCACAGGCATTAGAGCCACATAGCTGAGACTGCAGGTGTAACTCTGTTTTCTCTGTTAAGGTTGGTCCCAAGAAGAGCTGTGCGCTTTCAAAACAGTGGTTGACGCATTGGGTTGTGGACGCTGTCATCCATGCCTACAAAAGTGGTGGCCACCCCCTGCCATCAGGGGTGAGGTGCCACTCTACTAGGGCTGTATTATCATGGCAGCCATGCGTGGTGTGCCACTGGAAGAGATCTGCCATTCAGTGTCATGGGTATTGCCAAATACCTTTAGGAGATTCTATCTGGTAAATGTTGCCACTCCCCACCCACTGGATGTGGTTTTGTTGCCCGACTCCACATTCTCCTCTCAGTGAGGTGTGTATTGGAGTTCTTGGTGACTTTGTTGTCATGGGTCATCCAGTGCTGAAGCACCGCCTCTGGCGGTCAATAAGGATGAAATAAAACAAAAGTTACGTATAGAACTACGGTTCTATGAATCCTGGATGACCGCCAGAGCGTTCTGTCATTCAGAATTCTCATGCTCTTGCGAGAAGATTCTGCAGGAACAGACCGTCTGATGGCACCGCAAAATATAGGCTGACCCGGGGTCGTCAGAGGTCATGTGTAACTTTGTTGATATAAACAATTGACCTGCGCATGCGCGAGAGATACATTCAGTGCTGGAGCACCGCCTCTGGTGGTCATCCAGGATTAAGAGAACCGTAGTTACATATGTAACTTTCGGTTTGTACCGTAGACATCGAAATACAATAGATAGTCGATTTTTTTAATGTGCTGTGCTCAGCTAACTCAATGGAAAAAATTTTATAGAATTTGTCAGTTTAAATAAAAACAAGAGTAATATGGTAAAATAATATAAAAAAAGGCATTTCTCTATATGTTTCTCTATAACACCAATCACAACATTCACCTATGATAACCGTCTAAATGATATTAGAACCATGGGGAAACAGGTGCTTCTCTCAACCATCATTTACATTTCCAGCATTTGGCAGACACTCTTATCCAGATCAACTTATTGTCATTTTTTACAACTGAGCAATAGAGGGTTAAAGGCCTTGCTCAAGGGCCCAACAGTGATGACAGTGGGATTTGAACCACTGACATTCAGATCAGTATCCCATCACCTTCACCACTAAACAACCACATGAACAGCTTGCTAGACAAGTGAAGGGCACCGAGTTGTGAGAATATTTATCAGCAAACAGGATCTAACTTTTAATTTTAGTTCAATTCTATTTCCATGAACCAGCAACATCCATTTTTTTATTTGAGCAGGATTTTGCCAAAATGTTAATTTTATTTCTGGTACAGTTTCTTATGATGACTGGTATTTATGCTTTTAAGAACAACTTTGGTCACTGTACCACTGTACCACTGTACCATCGCATACTGAACTCACTGAACAGCAAAATTTCCATATAATTCAGTTTTTTTTTTTTTTAATTTTATGAACAGCTGTACTAAAATAAATAAATAAATGTATATTTTCTATTTATACATGTAAAATTAAATTTTTCTTCCTGGGTGTAAATTAGTGGAATATCATCAGACAAGTTCAATATTGCTCAAATTCCTGATTACCAAATTCCAAGTTGAATGACCGTCCCATTGCTCTTTCATCACAACTTTGACTGTAGAAAATATATTTCAGAGTAATATGTACAGTGGCTTGCAGCATACCTTTTATTAGAAGGAGAAACAGTTGCTGGTGCTATAACATACAGTACCAGTCAAAACGTTTAGACACACTTACTCATTCTATCTGAAGTAGAAGGTTTGCACATAAACTTAGTTTTTTTTTTTTAAGTACCATTCTGTTTGTCCTCCTGTTTATTCATCTAGCAAACAGCTTTTATAGAGGAGCTCTGGGGCTCAATATTTATGCAAATGTCAGCCTTCATGTACCTACACAGGCAACCCAGTAAATGAGAAAAAAAATTGTGTGCACTGCCTCAATCAGCGCTGAATGCGCCCACACAATGCAGCTTATTCTCTTACTTTATCTCTGCATGTTTCTGTAAACTTACACATGCAAACTTTTATATTATACTACAGTTTGAATAACTTAAAACTTATAAAGCCAGAAATGCTAGAGATGGTACACCGAATACCAACAGTCTATGAGTTGTGACCATTTTGTTTGTTAGGTGTGTTTGTCTTTCTTTGTATTCTAGAACAGGTTTCAGATTCTCTTCACTGTGTGAAACAAATTAAACAATGGGGACAATGGAAACAATTTTCTAAAGGCATTCCTTAAAGGGCTTGGGTCACCAGTCACACATGTGCACTTCTGTCATGAAAGTGAACTGTTGCGTGTGTCATAGAAAAGTTACACATCCACAGTTATGAAGAGAAAGTCATTTACTCACTCATTTGCTGAATTGTTCAATTCTATTAGGGTTGCAGGTAGGCTGAAACCTGTCTCAGCCAATACTGGCTGAAGGCAGGGCACATTCTTAACAGCTAGCCAGACCACGGCAGGGCCAATGCACACCTAGGGGAAAATTTGATTTGAATTAGTCAATAAAGCTAATGTGTATGTCTTTGGCCTTTATGAGGAAACCAGCGTAACCGGAGAAAACCCATGAAATAACGGGGAGTACATGCAATCTTCACACAGAAATGCCCAAGTCCGTAACACAAACCCAGGACCTTCTTGCTATGTGAGATGGACATGCTAACCACTAAACCACCCCTTCTGCCCCTGCGTCAATCTTAGTGTTCATTTTACCATACATGCTAAGACAAAAAGAAGTAATTTTGACCACCAGACTGTGCCTTTAATCAAGTTCAAATTTTACAGATGAGAAATAGGGCTTAGAGTAAATAAAATCTGCACGGGACAATCCCTGAAAGGCCACTGCTTTTGCCAATTTACCTCTTAAAACTAGAAAAGCTTGAGATAACAGGTACAAGCGCATATGGATGGACAATGAGGTCTATTTGACAGAGCTTTGTACGCCTCAGAATCTGTGGTTGCTAGTCAGCTTAGCTTGAATTATGGCAGAACAGCCAGTCCCTATTGTACATGCCTAAATAGTGACACATTCCATGTAATCAATTTTGCTAAATAACCAACAGAACAACATAAAAAAATATCAGAAAATACATTTCTGATTGTTCTTTTAAGAATTTTTTTTTATATTGCATGCAATCAATTTCATATCACCAGTGGATATGTCTACGAGTGAGCTTTCAATGCCTTTAGCTAGCCTGAGGTGTAAAACTCAAGGCCATCTGGCCAAATCCAGCCCACGAGCTCATTTTATGAGGCCTGCAAGAGCTTTCAAATAATATGAGTATCATACATTCTTTGCATCGACCATTACCATGAAAACTAATTCATCATCCTTCCACTATGTGGCAGCATCCTTTTTCAAGAAAACAGCTAGTCATTTATGATTCAAGAAATATTGCATGCTAGCTTACTGCGGTTAAGTGTGATCAGAAAGTACAAGTGAATAAGGGAAAAGAGGATATTGTACCATTCAGATTTCATGGTTGCCCTTTTAGAATACATGTTCACTGATTATTTGGCCCTTGATCATCTTTAAATTCAGTGCTGTGGCCCTCAGCGAAAATGAGTTTGATACCCCCTTTAAGCCTTAAAAAGAGGGCAACATGACATAAGCATGAACCAATTTGTCAAATGACCCGACTCCTAGCCTGTTAAATCCAGTTCAGACTTGACTATGCACAGAATTGTTTCTGAAAAAAAGAAGTAAACCCCCGATAGAACAGAGTCACTGTTCTTTGAAAAACTCTTGCCTTGGGGTTTTAAGGTCATGCACTGAAGATTTTCTTCAATGGTCACACTTTGTTAACTTCCTTTATTGCTTAGGTTTACCATTGTAATAAAGTTTATTTCAAATATGAAATGGGATTTGAAGAAGTTTATTGGGGTTCGTTGCTTATCCATGAACCTAACTGGAAGAAGGGAAGATCTCTCCATAATAGAAGCTATGTGTTTTTCTTTCCTCTCTGTGCTTCTGTGTTCATAATAGGAATTTGCAGTTGATGACATTGCTGTCTCACAGTTACATGGCATATGGTTAAGTTCTGAGCTTGTGTTACTACCTGTGTACAGGTATAAAAACTGACTATACTATAACCCTTAATAAAAAAGTGTATGCATGTTTGTGTATGTTGCTTTGAACTGTCATTACATCAAGGGATATTTTCTCCTGCCTTGCGCCCATTGTTTGAATAAAAGGCTCCTAGTCCATGAAAACCCTGCCTAGAGTAAAGTATCAGATCAAGATCATTCAAGAAGTTCAATATCTGTGGTGCAAGTTGGCAGACAGCTTCCACAAGTCCTGGCCCAGTTATTGGGACCAAGGAGCAAAGTAAATTCCCCCTGATAGGTATTCAAACCTGCATAGGTCACATGACACTCGCTTATGGGTTTTTTCCTTTTTTTTTCTTAAGTTTTATTGTCATATTAGAGGCAACCATGCAACATCATTATCAGCAATGAAATTCTTTTTCATTGAAATTTGAACTTCAAACCATATGGAATGGTTTAGCGAATAAAGAAATAAAAAAAAAATACTGTGATGCAGTGATGATTATACACTTAACTTTCTTCAATTATTATCTATAATAATTATTATCTGTTCAATTATTTATTCTGGAAAAAAGTCAATATTTAGTGTGGCCACTAAAAGATTTGATTACAGCATTTAACCTTTCAGGCATAGTGTTCACATATTTTAATTTCTTTACTCCCTAAACCATTCCATATGGTTTGAAGTTCATTCATGCTATGCAAAATCCAGAAAAAAAATTGCAACACCTTTTTGTTTATTAGCCATTCTTTCACCTCAATATACTTGTCGAAATGATTTTTTTGGTTCTCGTTGCCTACAATAGCATTTGTTCAATATATTTTCACCAAAAAAGTATAGAGAAGTAATTTTTTACAATCTCCCGTCCTTGGAAGAGATCTGTACATCCTGCTTCCTAAAAAGAACTTAACCAAAGACCATACCCACCCAGGACACTCGCTTTTTGAACTGCTAGAAGATACAGGACAATCAAATCATTCTCTAAGAGACTCAAAAAACAGTTTTTACCACAGAGCCATAACCACAATGATTGGTGCAGGTCATTAGGAGAATGTGCTATTTGAAATGCACCATAAATGTTTTGTATGTGTGTTTACTTGTAGCACCTGCTCATTCTTGTTTTATTTATTTAGAGACCTAGGTATGTTTAATTTATATAAATGCTTCACTGGAGGTTTGCATCCAATTTCATTGTTCAGTAAATGTGCACTCAGAATTCCTGTAAATACTTTCTGCATAATTCATCTGAACTCTCTTAACCACTAAATTATTCTCTTCTACCACCAGGTGGCATAAAAAGGATATGATTTTTGTACAAGTCTTTTACTATCATTTACCACTATTAAAACTCTTCAAGATCCATTATTGAGTGTTAAAAATTCAGATTTTTAATAATAAATAAATAAATTAATTAATTAATTTGATTTTATTAAAACTTGTACTAAAGCCTAGAATTCTTGTTCCTTATATATTTCTTAATATTTACAGACTTTATTTTTATACTTGGGTAGTTCTGTATCGATGGTAGGCGAGAAGCTATGTCTGTTTTCTCACATTAAATGGCAAAATATTTATCTCCCAATTTGACTATACAGTGATAATTTACATCATACAAAAAGAGTGATGTTACTGAAAAATCATAGTGAAACTGACAATGTACAGTACAGGAATACTTAAGTCTTGGAGCATATCTTCCTTGTGATATGGTAGTGCCGGTGAACTGTACAAAAGGCAAGGAGATTTTGAAGAGCCTTAGGCTAGGTGGGTACTGTACTGTTGTTGGATTTGTATACATCAGTGTTTTAAATCCAGAGTTGGAAGCCAATGTCGAAAGTGGTTTGTGTGAGAGAATTTGTAGTTGAGCAACTTAATTCAGGATCAGTTGCACATAGGAGCAGAGTTGTGGTACTTCAGTCTTCAAGCACCTGAGTGAGCTCTGTGGATAGAAATGGCTGGATCTTCCATGTAAATGAGCCGGCATGACCAACTCAGGTTAGTGTAAACTGAGAATGATAGATGGTTATTACAACTATCCCAAACATATGAAATAAATGTGTTATACAGCATAAAATAAACGCATCATTTTCTCAAATTCAGTGGATATTTGGCCTGAGAAGTATCAATTTGCTTTAGAATGTCAATGTATAGATTAAAAAAAAAAACATAACAGGCAAAGAGTTCAGGGCACTTTAGTGTTTTGCTACCAGGAAGAAATCAGAATCAGAATCAGAATGGAATCCCCCCTGCCTGCTCATCTCTGCAGTCTTGCTGAACTGTTACAGGGTTTCTTGGAATTAAAACAGGAAGGGAAGTCTGAACGTACTAATCTTTTGTTGGGCTATTTTATCAGATAGAATACTACAGATAGCATTCAGGATAGATAAGGGTGTGTTTCTGCCCTATAGTTAATGAACACAGAATTTATGAGTGCAAACATGTCTATTCATTAAATCATTCTGGTGTGGGTCCGTGTTAGCGTCTTTCCTTTCAGCAAAGACACACGCAAAAGCTTCTTGAGTAATCCAGCCGCTTAGTGGAGAACCAATGAATCTTCATGTTACTATCAGAATACTGTGGCCAATACATAAGGATTGTGACAGATAAGTAGACATGTACACATGCACAAGGAAGTTATAATTAATAAATATACATTAGTCTATGAACACCAGCACATCAGACACAGTATGTTTTGATGATGTTTGTATACAGGAAAAATTGTGCAAAAAAAGACAAAGCTACCTGGGATGATAAGAAGTGGTTTCTGGTGTCAAGGTTTTTTTTTTTCAGTCAAAAAAGTGAACAGAATATATTGTCCAAAAAGAATATGTACACACTTTCCCCCTTACACCACATTTTTTGTGTTTGCTTTTTTTCTTTTTTATTCAGATGCAAGGTGAATAATAAGTGAAACTTATTGAAAACCAATAAAAGCAGCCATTTTGAATCTTTAACTACTCTCTTCTGCAGTACAGTTTGGTACTGCTGTGTATAAGCAACAGGCATAGGAAGGAGGTGTGACAAGAGGTTTAAAGGCTAATATATATATATATATATATCATACTGCAGACGTTATTCATATATTGTTTTGATATTACTCTATATATATATTTTTATAGTTTCATGGTTTCAGTATGAATATGCAAAGCTGAAACGTGTTTTAGGTGATTGTTGAATATATCTGGAGTAAGCGACAGTTAGGTTTTAAATTTTAAATTTTGGCTAAACTGGTTCCAGAAGGGAATCGGTTTTCTTCATGCATGTTTTAAAATTGAAAGTTCTGAACTCATGATATTACATTCCTGGACTATGTCAGTTGTTCTAAATTCTTTAAATCACTTAACTCGTGAAATGTTGTACTGTAGAACATTGGACATGCTTTATTTCAGAACTTTTCACAATTTATTTAAACATCTCACATATACAAAATAGGTACAATAAAGTTTGTGGTTCATTTTTGCGAGAGAGAGAGAGGCCTCCAATACCCTTTCAAATAGATGAAATGTGATTGTCAGTATGAACACTGGGGAATGTGGTTGAACTAAATGCCTTAACATAAAGGAATCCAAAACAAAACTAAAAACAAACTAATGAAAACATGAAAAGTAAAATCCGGACAAACAATCAGACTCAGGAATTCTCCACCTGCTTAAAAAATGGGGTTATCAGTGGGACCTGTGCAATACTCCTCAAAGACAATACAAAATAATACAGTAAAAGTGGTTTCCTCCACAGCTGTATATGTAGCACCATATATCCACACGTCACGTGATTGAGCACCTTTGACACAGGACAGAACTTGAAGCCTTACTACCAATGATTGGGTTGTGTTTCAGGTCTGGTAATATTTTCTTTATACAGGCATGAGGTAGTTTAAACCTTTTGGAAATTGTGGTTTCAAACCTCCTCTTTGGAAGATATATAAAGACCACAAAGTGATGCATACTTTCATCATTTTTATTACACTTCTTTCATTTTTTACAAAATGATGGCATGTCCCACACCATGGTGTTTCCCAGCATCTCTTTTTGGGCAGCTGTATTAATTTGCATTGTGCAATTCTCTGTTCAGTCCATTAGTCCTCTCCGATAGAGCCCAGCTTAAGCAAGTGGATGTGCAGAGGAAATCAGCATTCAGTATAAAAAACAACACAGAGAAGAAGGGCAGAGATTTTTTCATTTTTCTTTCTTTCTCTCTTTTTTTTAATTTATCTTGAGTCTATTCATTTGAAACAGACTGGGCCAATGTCCAGACCAAATTCTTGATCAGCGCCACCAATGTCCAAAGGTGCAATGTCGAGGATGGGCAGGCGAGATGGTTTATTTGTTCTGTATTCAATGACTGTCTTGCTCCACTGACCAGTGTGTTTCTGTAGAGCAGAAAAGTGAAACAGACGTTAGTGAGAAGTAATGCAAGTAATAATCATTTTATCTTATAAAAACTCATGTCTCGCAAGTATTCTTTTGAATAATTGAACTGTTGACCTTTATATGAGCTGGTGGAAAGCTAAATAAAATAATTACGCTTTTACAATATGCTATAGTCAGAGATATACAGACATTATACACTAAACTTACAGTGCAGCCATCCTCCAGAACGCTGTAGGTGAAGCGGCTGTTGCCCTCTGCCCTGAGTTCCACATCATTGGAGCCCTGCAGCAGGACAGCCTTCTTCAGGTTGCCGTTCTCACCATCCATGTAGGCAATGCTGTTCTTGCAGTGGTAGGTGATGTTCTGGACAGCCTGGTTTGCCAGCAGACGCATGAAGGCCAGTTGTGTAGCCATGGATTGTGGGCTCAGGGTCTCATCATTGTAGCCAAACTGAAGAAAGAAAAGGAACGCCAAATGTAATTCCAAATTTGAGCAGAACTCTTTATAAAAAATTGATAAAACCAATGAACATGAGAAAACCTACATTATTGTATAGTATGTAATATTTTTATATAAAACTCACCTCAGTGCCACCATTGATGGTCTCGCCAAACCAGACATGCTTCTTCTCCTGGGTACTTCTGAACCAGTTCTTGCGTGCAATGCTCTCAGGATGAGGATGGATACAGGTCTGACCTGTGGTGAAGTCGCAGTATGCCTTGATGGCATCCATGGTGCAGCCCTGGTTGGGATCAATCCAGTAGAAACCTGTAACAGAAAGAAGACCCCCACCAAAATTTAGTTGGACATGTCTGTGCAGGATAGGTGTACTGATCATATTTATAACGATTTGAAGGAATTACATATCAGAAGTCTGAGCACTCACCACTGGTCCAGTCAGGGTGGCTGAGCCTGATGTCACGGCAGGTACGGGCAGGGTTCTTCTTGGAGCCTTCAGGAGAAAGAATGTTGTCAAGCTGAGTGTTAAGGGACTTGATGGTTGCATCCACTTCATAGTCTTTAGCCCTGAGAGCAGCCTGGTCAGCTCTGTACTCATCATAGCCACCAGAAACATCATATCCACCACCAGGGGCACCAGGGGGTCCAGGGAGACCAGGAGATCCAGGAGGTCCCTGCAGATCAAGTTAGTACTTTTTCAGGCTACATACAGTGCTTTAGTCCATTCCTTATTTAAATTTCATTCTACACTTTCAAGGACATAAATGATTACATACAACTGGTCCGACTTGTCCAGGGGGTCCACGATGTCCAGCAGGTCCAACAGGACCAGCAGTGCCAGGTCTACCATCCTTACCAGATGGGCCACTGGGGCCAGCCGAACCCTATAAAGGTAGATTACCAAAAATGTTATCAAAGGTACTCCACAAACCCCTGCTAAACAATAAATTGGTAGCTGAAAGTATGTTACTTACTCTGGGACCAGAAGGTCCAGCAGGACCAGATGGGCCTCTATCACCACTGGGTCCCTGTAAGTTAAAACCATTACTTAAGACCAGCCATTAAAAAAATATAACTGTCATCTCTTTTGTGTAGAAATTAATGCTGAGTCTGGCATTCTGTTTCTATTTGGCCAATTTCAGCCCCTAATACTAGGATGGGGTCACTCACATTAGTTCCAGGCATTCCCTGAAGACCAGGATGTCCACGCAGTCCCTTCATGCCTCTGTCTCCCTTGTCTCCAGCCACACCCTTCTCACCACGGGGTCCAGCAGGGCCCTTTTGAACACATAGAGAAAAGAGAGATTTATTATTGATTAGAGCATTATCAATTAACCGATAACACATCTATGGAACTATTAGTCAGTGTACTTACAGGGGCACCTCTTGCACCGGCAGGGCCAGCTGGTCCAACAGATCCAGAAGGTCCCTAAAAATTTACATTTTATTATTCATTTTTTAAAATGGGATCTTTCAAGCTTTTATCTATCAATTATATATAATCTACATAATAATAATAAAAAAACAACTCCCATCTTACTACCATACTACTCAAATAGAGTTTGTTGACAAATCTGAAATCCATTGAGAACTTCTTGTTAAGGTTTATGTTTCAGGCTTGAATACTTACAGCTTCACCACGGTTTCCAGGTCTGCCAGCGGGACCAGATGATCCCAAAGGTCCAGGAGCACCAGCAATTCCTACAGGGCCTGGATTTCCAGGCTCTCCACGGTCACCCTGTCAGTTTGAATTAATCCAATTAAATAAATATCACTGTGTTACGAGTCCTGGCCATAAAAATTAAAATAAACATATATAGTTGAGCTCGTCCTGTGTTCATTATTGCTGTTTTATTTACCTTAACACCAGGAAGACCGGGACGGCCAGGAGGTCCATCATTACCAGGGCTACCCTAAAGAAGAGTATAAAGTAAACATATGTGAGTGTGTAACAAATTATCACACATAAGTTATTGGTTATTTTAACCACCGTTCCTTTAAAACATCCTTAATTGATGAGCTACAACTTTGTGTGATTAAAAAGGTACAAAGGCAATTCCTAGGGTGTGTACCATTGTTCTAAGGTTTCAAAAGCATTTTTGGAGATAACTGCATAAGGAGTATAAATTATATACGATATTTGCATTAATTGAGGGTTCACAGTCTACATCAAACATATGTACACATGTTCACATATTTATGTACATATGTTTTGCATGGCATATAAACAGTACTACAAAGTAAAGATAATTTAATAGATTCAGCAAGAAGTGTGCTTTAAGTGCAAGCTTCTGTTGGTTGATTATTGAAAGAAATTACAATAGATAGTCTGTATTAATGGTTGCAATTAAAATAAGCAAAAAACATAGTTTTTTCCAATGAACATTATCCTAATGTCTGCATTACTTTATAATTAATATAGTCTGTTGTAATTTGTGCAGACCATAATAGTTCTCAAAGTGTACCACAGTTCAGGCAAAAATAAAAAAATTGAACTTCCATCACCTTGTTCATGTACATATTAAATATGTGTGTTAATATATTAGTTCTACCCACCCAAAGTAGCAAACATAGACTGAACATCATTACTATGAAACATTACACAAAAATTATTACCCAAAACTTGATTCAGGCACTGTAAATAAAATGGCAAAGTACAGCTTACCTCACGTCCAGCCTCTCCCTGAGGACCAGTCATACCAGGCAGACCGATGTTACCAGATGGACCACGGGGACCAGGGGCACCAGCAGGGCCAACTCTACCAGGTTCACCCTGAGTAAAACCATATTACCAACTTAGCCAGTGATGTGGTACATATATTCTGGACGTTAGTGACTGTACCTAAGATGTTACTGATATTACCCTGAAGCTTTATCAAAGTTAGGATGATCACAATTCACAATGTGCTTACAAGAAGATGAGGTCACTTACGACAGCACCAACACCGCCAGGAGTACCACGTTCACCTCTGGCACCAGGAAGACCAGTGATTCCCTGAGGTCCAATCAGACCGCCAGGTCCAGAAATACCTGGAGGTCCCTGTAGTCACAACAACGGTAGATTCAGCTTTAATAGTCCCAATGGTTATAGTGACTATAAAACTTAGATGGCATAGCTTAAGGTGCATTTGTTATGATAGTGAAAATACCTTAGGTCCACTCTCTCCAGGGGATCCCTTCTCACCAGCAAGGCCAGGAGGTCCAAGCAGACCATTCTCTCCAGGAGGTCCAGCAGGTCCAGCATCACCACGAGGTCCACGAGGACCATCCTTTCCGGAGGGACCATGGGGACCAGGAGGTCCAGCAATACCCTGTAGATTAAAAAGATACAAGTTTTATTTTTAGATTAGTCCTTAATCATGTTAGAATCCTGCTAGCACTAGTACATCCAATATAGGAAACGGCTCCTTTTCATTGGTTATTTTATATTATTTTACTGTTGTCAAATATAAATAGTATTCAGGTTTTTGAAAACTCACAGCAGGACCAGGAGGACCAACTCTTCCAGCAGAACCAGGGAAACCAGTCAAACCCTAGGGCAGAGACAAAGATAAACCATTACACATGAACAATAATTTAAAAAATAAATTTCACATAGTAATACTAGTAGAAGAACTTACAGTGGGACCAGTGTCACCACGAGCACCAGGGGGGCCAGCTGGACCAGAGGGACCCTGATAAAATACAACTTAAGCTTAATCATTTTCGTCCTCTACTCATAAAAAACATAAGTATGCTATCATCATTTCAGAAGCAGTATATTGGTATCTTAAGGTGTCTCATGGCTTAGAGGTAGGCTACAGCCAGTATCCTATTACTACACTGTACAAATACAAAATGTTGAAAAAAAAAATTAAATACCAATGCAACATGATTCAAGATATTTTTAAGTGTTCCTAATGTTGGACTATTGTTATGGACTTTGCTTGGGTTTAAATGTAAGTTAACCTGGCAGACATGTGTGCTGTGTGTCTGACAAGGAAGGAAAATTTCAGTCTGTTTCATATGGACACGTAGATGATACATTCCTTTACTAATCCAAATAACTTTGTCAGTCCCAATTGACTACAGTAATAATCATATATTGCATAAAGAACTGTATTCAGCTCCATATAAACTGGTGATTTCATTACCCTGACTACTGAGCATATATCAAGATACTTGACAGGACGAGCTACGGTTATAGCTTATCTAGGTAATTTAGCTGGACTACTGCTTTTCAATAATTAATGTAAAACTACATTTATTTAATTTAAATTATATTTGAAACGTCTGTTTTTTTTGGCCAGTATATCATGTACACCTCTCTGGTATATAAAAAAAATCCCTGTTGTACTCTTTCAATTTTTTAAGTGTCTTTTTGTATTGTTGTATTATTTTAAACTTACAGCAGGTCCAGAGCTACCAGCAGGTCCAGCATGGCCAGTTGGTCCAACATCACCCTTTCCACCAGCAGGACCTTTCTCACCTTTAAGTCCAGCTTGGCCATCAGCACCCTATAAGAGCCACAGAAATCCTGTCAATCTTTATCTTAGTGGAAAATAGTGCTTCATGTGAGTGCAAATGTCAGCATGCATGTGCACTTACAGGAGGCCCAGCAAATCCAGGAGGTCCAGCAGGGCCAGCCTCACCACGCTCTCCCTATTAATACATAATGTAATGAATTAGTTGCCCAGATTAGATACACTGCTTATTCAGTGAAGCTAACATGGTGATGACAAATCCATTAAGAGTACTGCATAGAATTGATCCATGTATATTTTCTAGTCCTTTATGGAAGAGACCAGTTGTTCACGTTTTGATGTAAAAGAATAGCGCTTACGGGAGAACCACGAGCGCCAGAAGGACCAGCAGGACCAGCAGAACCAGCCTCACCCTGGAAAAGAATAATGAATTTCAGCATTACATAATAGACAGGAATGAATCACACAACAGAATTTCTGAAACTCAATAATTTTTTGTCAATACTAATGTAGCTGTAAGGTCCAAGGAACTCATTTGCTGTGGAACTGATTTGACAAATTAATCGAATCCCAATCTCTTAGACGTGTGGTGCAACTAAACTGATGTCAAAGCCTCGCTTTGGTTCTTGAAGTAAATGCTTTACAGTTTTTAGTTATTGTTGTTGGTACATATTGAGTACCACTCCTACTTGAGTTAAAAACAATTATATCATGGAGTTGAATCATATAATGTCATTACACTGACAATCATGGTAAGTATGCATCAGTCTAAAGCAAAACTTTCTACAACGGCACCTCCAATAACCATCAGTATTCAACATGCAGCATCACTTCCTCATCATCAGTAGTGAGGAAGTAATGCAGTTGTGATCTTTCTGTTTTTGCTGTGTTTGTGTAGGAATGTTGGACTATTATTAACATGCACCACAAAAACGACATCTTATCAAGGTAAACTATTCATAATAAAGTCAACATGATCAAGCATTTCCTGCTAGATCCCAAGACTCGAAATCAGAGATTATTAGACTTTTTCCTAGATTGGAACCGACTTACTCAGTGATTTCAAGTCAAAATTATCTGTCCATTAAGCAAGATGTCATTTTCTCTTTATATCCAGTCTTCATTTCTTGTATTTTCATTTTTTCATTGTGTAACTTGTGTTTTTATAAGATTATTTCGAAGAATAAGCCTCAAAGGTCCAAGCAAGATATAATGTGATATTTTGGTGATAAATGTAATAAATAATAAGAATAAGAATAATAATAACAGTATTAATAATAATATTGTTAGTTGTTCAGGGTGTACCCAGCCCTTGCCCAGAGTTGGATGAGATGGGTGCCATCCTCCCCGCAACCCTAATTTGGATTAAGCAGCTTAGAAAAAGTATGTATGAATAATAATAATAATAATAATAATAATAATAATAATAATTATTATTATTATTATTATTATTATTATCGTCATCATCATCATCATCATCATCATCATCATCATAATCATAATAAGCAAATT
>JBCNYG010000001.1:46924437-46938409 GCA_039654305.1 Porochilus rendahli | reverse complement strand
AAAAGTATGTATGAATAATAATAATAATAATAATAATAATAATAATAATTATTATTATTATTATTATTATTATTATTATCATCATCATCATCATCATCATCATCATCATCATCATAATCATAATAAACAAATTAAGAGAGAATTAAGGGTGCGGCAGGTGGCATAGAGATTAGCACTCCCGCCTTAACGCAAGATGTTCTCCCCATGCCTATGTGGGTTTCCTCTGGGTACTCCAGTTTCCTCTCACAGTCATGCACATTAGACTAACCAGCTGTTCCAATTGCCCCTTGGTGTGAGTGTAAATGGTTGTTTATATTAGCCTTGCAATGGTCTGGTGAGCTGAGTGTTGGCTGAGATAGGCTCCAGCCTCCAAGCAAACCTAGTAGGATTAAGTGGTTCAGTAAATGAGTGAGTGAGAATGATTAAGGATATTTATTGTGTTTTTAAAAGCTGTCTGTTAAAGCCCTTTTTTTTTTTTAGATGTGTTCATCATTCTTCTGATGTGTCATCAATGTCTAAGGCTGATCTCGAAGATATTTTCACTGTTTGATATTATAGTTTTTTTGAGGAAATAATTAAATTAACTAATTATACAGTTAAAAGTGTTTAAATTATGTAAGGTTGTGTTGCCTTTTGTTCTAGTTCTCTTGAGTTATAATTGTGTCATTCTTTTTTCTGTACTTCTTAAAACAACATGGCAGGTGAACTAGGGATGTGATGCCTCTCCAGCAGAGGGCAGTAGTGGTTATATATAATCCTCGAGGGTGGGCTGAAAAGTTCATAGGCTGACCATGATACAAAGGTCAAATTTCACTAAATGTGGTTTATTTATTTATTTATTTATTAAATTTTTTATATTGTCTCCCCTGTGGTCCAACACCTTCATTGGTGTTGTCCCCTTTTAATAGAATCTTTAAGGCTTCATTGCTCTGTCATTACTCCTTCTTTGTCAGCCTATGAACTTTTCAGCCCACTCTGTAATAGTAGCCATAGTGTCAATTAACTGATTTTTCACTGGAAATTCTATAATTTAGATGAAATATTGTAGAATTCACAAAGGATTTCAACTGTGACATGAAAAAATTGTAACATTATTTATTTTTGTTCGTTACCTTATCACCATTGGTACCAGCAGGTCCAGGAGGTCCACTAGGTCCAATAGCACCCTGGTAAAAAAGGGCAAGAATTTTAATTAGGGCATGTTTACATATATTCCATACATGTAGAAATATAGATTTTTTAATAGTTGCCTGAACTTAAACTTACACGTAAACCATCTTTTCCTGCATTGCCTTCTAGGCCTCTGTATCCAGGCTCACCCTATTTGTGGGGAAAAAAAGGGAAAATAATTCCTCTCATATTGCAGTATAAAACAATGCTGCAGCCCTTGTCTGATATAGTTAAAACTGTAGCTCTTGCATTAAAAAAGTGAAGAAGAATGGAGCGTTCTTGAACTGACCTTCTCACCCTTGGGTCCTGGAGTACCAGCACCACCACGCTCACCAGGCATACCAACAGGACCCTGGTGACCAACAGCACCAGGAAGACCAGCAGCACCAGGCTCACCCTGAAGGAAGAAGATCATAATGGCTGAAAACAATATGTTTCTACAGGGAAATAGTACAATCTTAATACACTTTAACTCTAATGCTGATACATTTTGACAGTTAAATATTCATGTACATACAGTGTATCACTCATCTAATCATAATTAATTTCGGGCTCGAATCGGTAGGTATAGTTATTACTAAAGAATCAGTGACACAGTGATAACCACAGATCACCTTGCTTCCATCTGGGCCAGGAGGACCAGAAGGTCCACGAGAACCAAAGGGTCCCTGAGCGCCCTGAGCACCAGCAGGTCCGTGGTTACCGCGCTCTCCCTACATGGAAAGACAGAAGAGATAAATGATGTGAGATGGTTAGACACTGACCTGCAATCTGGATATTTATATTTGGATTAAGTGTATGTTCATTACCTTGTTACCAGCGGGTCCAGCAACACCTTGGTCACCAGGAATACCCTATTAAGAAAGGAAATGCTTTTGTAACTAAATGAAATGCTACGATGCATGTTCAGTGACCTAAAACTAACCTTACTGTGGACTATTTGCTGTGAGGTATATGAGCGTGCAAATCATATACTTAAATACAAGTTTAAAAATTTTGTGTGGGAGGAATATGTGTTATTTGACATTAATTTGGTTCATCAATGCCAGTAATGAATATCTTACTCTTTCTCCGGGTTTGCCGGTCTCACCAGCAGGTCCAGCAGGTCCAGGAATACCCTGTGAAATTAGAAGATGGGGATCAATGACTTAGAAAGACAACTGGAACACTACTTATGCAGTCAATTATGCACAAATTCTAACTTCAACTCTATGTGGTATATACAAATATACATATATCATTAGATTTGAAATCAGCTGGCAAATTCTAGAGGTCCTTAAAAGGTTTCTTATTTCTGACTACAGAATCCAGGTACTGGTTCCTTCTATTGGTGGCGGTTATTAAGACAATTCACATAATTTAATTTATATTTCAAGGTCAATGACAAGGATAGGCCCATTAAGGCTTTTATCTCATAAAACTAATAATAAGGAACCAAACACTAATTATGTTACCTCATTAACATTGTTACTGCACTTAAAAACCAGGAATATATCCCAAAGCATCATGGGTGTAGAATGGCACAATAATGATTATAAACAATGTGGCATATACTCTGTTATTGTAAACTACACCAAAACAGTACTGGTCACGAACAGTAATTATGGCCTTTCAGTCAGGCCTAAATAAATAAATAAATAAATGAATAAGTGTACTGACCTGGAAACCAGGAGCCCCAGCAGGTCCGGCCTCTCCCTTCTCTCCAGCACCACCCTGCATACCAAAGAAAAAGTGACATTACCATCAGAGCTCTCACAATCATGTTAGGCAATCAATTTTCTGGTTTTATTTTACTGGTCTACTTACAGAAACTCCAGCAGGACCAGCAGCTCCGTTGTTACCATCAGCACCAGGGGGACCCTAAAATAGCAAAATATTATTCTTTGAATAAAGTATTATATTACTGTATAGAAATAGATCAATACTCATGCTTAAATGGGTGAAATAAAATAATAAAATGCTTACTCTCAGACCAGTAGGTCCAGCAGGTCCCTTCTCTCCGGGTTTCCCAGGCTCACCCTAAAGACAGATGAAATTATATTATGATAAAATCTGTACGTCGTTAGATATTGGCTGTTGCAACTTTGTAATACTTTAAACATAAATTTCTACATACAGATGGTCCTTTCGGTCCGGGGAAGCCAATGTTTCCAGGCTGGCCTCTTGGTCCAGTTGGGCCAGGAGGTCCAGTGCGGCCATCTTGACCAGAAGGACCCTAATAACAATGATTAGCATTTTTGCTTTCAAACTCAGCAATTCTTCATAGAATTGACTTATATCAATAGAATATCAATATTTATGATGTTTTATTGGAGAAAACTTACAGCGGGTCCCTCCTTTCCTTGGGGTCCAGGGTTTCCAGAGCTACCAGGGAGACCCTATGAAACCAGGTAGAAAATTAAATATTGTAGAATTTTCTCTTGTCCAAGTCTTCAAGAAGTGCTTAAGTATGTCTTTCTGACTAATGGAACACATTAAGTTTCCCTTGAAGAGCATACAGCCAATCAGCATCACGATGGATATGAAAGTACATATAGAGAGAACACATACAATCACAGGTATTCCAACAAGCCATAAAACATCAACTGATGGTTTCTTAATAAGCATAATGCTTTACTCCCATGGGCCAAAGGGCTCTACTATAATTACTGTCAGAATTTGCGATACACTATTCCGTATATTTCTATGGGTCGCTGTGGCCTTTAACGGACTACCCTTAAAGATCTATTCTGCAGAGCTGACACCAAACTCACAAGTAAGTAAAAACAGAATCATAATCCTGCATCACTGGCTGAATATACCGAAGTATACAAAGGCTGTGACTGGGACACTGAGCTCATATTCATAATACATTATATTGATATACTAAAGGTAATGACATTGACAGGTTAACCATAAACAGAAGGTCATATTATAGCTTTTGCACTGTAATTAAAAGTGTCACCATGTTTGTGAAGCAATTAAGGGAAAAATATTTCAATATATACTGTATTTCTCAGCAATAGTATATAGGGATTGGTATAATTAATACTCACTCTGGCTCCAACCAGACCGGGCTCACCAGCACGGCCTGCATCACCAGGAGGTCCACGTGCACCAGGAGCACCAGAAGCACCCCTTGCTCCAGGCATGCCCTGGGAATGGAAAGTTTAGAGGTCAGAATCACCGCATAATTTATCTGAACGTGACATGTAGTTTTTACATGTAAATTTCTTTCATATACCCTAGCAGGCCTATATTACAAATGTGTTAAAACACATGTGTAGCTGTGAAAAACTATTGTTTATGTTTGCAAACAGACCTCCATTAGTTACATATATGGTTAGCATAATGTACTAACCATTGGTCCTCCTCTACCCGCCAGACCAGGAAGTCCACGAGTTCCAGAAGCTCCCTATACAGAAAAATAATTTAAACACTGACAGCTGCACAACAGAAACACGAAAATACATATGAAATGTAAAAAAATAACAATAAAATATATAAAAAATAAAGATGCTTACTCTGGGTCCTCGCAGACCAGCAGGTCCAGCTGATCCCTGCTCACCAGTTGGGCCTCTCTTGCCCTCATCACCAGCAGCACCAGTGGGCCCTGCAGGACCAACGCTACCCTAAACAAGCCAAGCACAACAATATTACGAAAGGAAACAACTGTGTCTGTTCTTCAACATATATTTAGAAACAGCTATCATTTGTAATAAAATACTTACAGGCTCACCCTTGACACCAGCATCTCCCTTCAGTCCAGAAGGACCAGGGTCACCCTAGATGGCAAAAACGATAAAAAGAGCCTTCAAAACAGCCCAGCAGCATATAGACCCTGTGCATTGCATGGTTTTGTTATGTGTGGTGTGGTTAGATGGAACTCACAGTAAGACCTCTGGGGCCAGAAGGTCCAGCAGGTCCCTGGGGGCCAGGAACTCCTCTTGTTCCAGGGAAACCAGGGGTACCAGCAATTCCAGGGGTTCCCTGCAAGATCAATCAGAGAATTTAATTTCAAATGAATTTATTTTAAAAGCATAAATGAATTGTGCATTATGTAAATCTACACTTAATAAATCTTCAAGAGTTCTTTGGATGATTGAAATGCTTTTAATTTTGAAATATTTTGTTATATGGTTTCACAAAACAAATTATTGGTTATTTTATTTTTAGTTTTTGCAGGACAATCTTATAAATGAACACAAGATTGGTGCAGCACACCAATGTTTGACAAGCCAGCTGTCAAACATGTTAAATATAATTTTCCCTCTATTTGGTACTATGACATTGTGTTTTCAAATGAAACAGAACGTGCTTCATCCTTCTCTTCATTTGTTATTGTCTTTGTTATTCATTTAAAATCTATATGACAGGAGGAAAAATAGCTATTATTTTCTTAGAGCTTAACTGAATTTACAAGCAAAAAAACTAATCTGTTTTATATATATCTGAATGGAAAATGTATGCTTCACCATCATATACATGGGAGATGCAAATACAGTGCTATATAGCTAATGCTAATGACTGTAGTCCTGATGTATGAGTTCCAATCATTTCAATTTTTTGAGAAGATTGGGATCGAGACAAAATTTAATTACAATATGGTCTGCTAATGTTATATAGTGTTAACCTATGACTTCTTGCATACATTTCAATGATACTTGGAGAATACAAGCCTGTTAAGGTGTGTAACTAATGCCCTGTTCAAAAAACCTTCCCTTATCTTGCCTTGCGTTGTAGAATTTCACATTCAGTTAGCTCTTATTGTCATTCTTTCACTCAAAGTAAAGTCTCACTAAATACTTACAGAAGAACCTTTAGCACCATTGATACCGTTAGCACCAGGGTTACCCTAGAAAAGGAAGAAAAAGAAGCTCTCAGTATATTACTGTGGTGATAACACGTTGTTTTTAGTTGACTAGTAAGCATACTTACAGCAGGACCAACTGGACCAGCAACACCGTTTGGTCCAGGCTCTCCTCTCTGTCCTTGAGGTCCAGCTGAGCCAGTGGGACCAGCAGGACCAATCTCTCCCTGTCAAAACATGAGAACAGAGAAAAAGCTTATCTGACAGGTCGATACTAGACTGCCCTTACAGCAATTCAGCTACGACATGTGAAAGACTCCAGACATTAAAGTTGCACACTGAAGATGCAAGCATATATTTACACATTTTGTATGGATATAATTTATCTGGTTTAGAAAAAAGAAAGGCACATACTTTAGGTCCGGGTGCACCAGGGAAACCTGGAGGGCCAGCAGATCCAAGTGGACCCTGACAACAAAGATCACAGTTGAAAATAATGTTAGTCTGGACCATGGAAATGTAGTCTGGACCACATTAGGGAATGAAGATAAAATACTCACAGCAGGGCCAGCAGGACCAGTGTTACCATCAGCACCACGGGCACCAGCTGGACCAGCGGGACCAGCACGACCTCTCTCACCAGGAAGACCACGTGAACCCTATACAAACGTGCGTATCACAATTTGATCTTAAAACATCATTGAAAATTATAAAGAAATGAAACAGAATCGGAACGGGTAATGTTTTTCAATAAGATAAAGCATTATTTATTTATTTATTTATTTAGAAGAGTAGACACGTCAGAACTTACTCTTTGTCCAGGGGTTCCATTTGAACCATGAGCGCCGTTCTCACCCTAAAAGATAGAATAACACAAGTGGGTTCAAACGGCCTATTAATTACTTCATCTCTGAAGAAACGTGGGTGTAATCAATAGCTCTGGAGGTGTAAATGCACTTCTGCTGCTTTCAGATACATAACTAGATAACTGCTAGTACATAACATAACTTCGTAACAAGCTGGGATATGTGTTGTTTACGTAGTGTCCCTAAAATTGTATTTCTGCCGTTCCGCTTTTTCCCCCTGCCTCAATGAATTAATGTTTTGGTTTTTTTTATGATGGTTGATGGATTAGTTCATCTTTAATTTTACCTTAGCTCCGGCTTCACCAGGCTCTCCTTTTCGTCCATCAAGACCATTGTAGCCCTATGATGGAGAGGAAAAAAATATTAAGCACAAAATTTATATATGAATATATATATATATATATATATATATATATGAAATTCAATGTTACTTACTCTGTGTCCCTTCATGCCTGGAAGTCCAGGAGTTCCTGGGAAACCACGAGCACCCTGTACAGATAAAAGAACAGGATATCACTGAGGGTCCCCCCCACCCAATCCCCCAATGTTAACATTATCTTTTTAAATATAGTGTAACAGGTCTACATCAAAGAATAAAGACTCTAAAGCTAATGTATTCTGCCTTTATGAGCACAGCAGGTAGACACATGGTTTTTTGGTCATCCTTTGTCATCCTGATGATGTAACCAGATCTGACTGCTAAATAATTATGCATGTTTTAGAACTGATATAAATAGAATACTTAGATAGTGTAAATGGTTATTTAAGTGTGTTTGATACATGTAAATTAATCGCGTAGTGTACTGAGGTTGATGTTACCTGGGGGCCAGGTGCACCTCTGTCTCCAGGCTGTCCAGGTCTGCCATTGTTACCCTGAATAAAAGTTAAAGAGAATGCTGTCAGATGAGATCACCAATAAAATCGAATTAAAAATAAACAAATAAATAAAAGTGATAATAATAAAATTGATTTTCACTCACATCTTCACCAGACTTGCCAGGAGGTCCAGGGGGTCCACGAGGTCCAACTGTTCCCTACCATTAAATAAGTGGTGAAGAAATAAAGGTCAAGTCTGTGTTGAGCCTCTCTGTGTTATTTTTAACTCAAGTTTAACCAGCTTCCTTACAGATTGTCCAGGCTCTCCAGGCTCACCAGCATGTCCTTGGAGTCCCTGAGGTCCCTGTGTATTTAAACAAATATTTTGTAAATATCAAAAATTTTGCAGACATAAAGTTATTTTTCATATCTACAGTTTAAAAAATCGGAATATTTGGGAGGGCTGGTACTTACAGGGGAACCAGGTGGTCCAGAAGGGCCTCGAGGTCCTGGCAAACCCTTTAACAGAAGAATACAAATAAGTCTTGCAGGAGTTTTCGCTTCATTTTCTACATTCATGTATAATCTGTATGAACTATAGCTTATCTTGTTATGTTTTTGCACATTGCACTCACAATAGGTCCAGGGCCAGGGTCAGGTCCTTTAGAGCCATCATACTGAGCAGCAAAGTTCTGTTTAAAAGTCAGACAAGTTAGCATTTCCCCACCTGATGGGTAAAGATAGCATGTAAATAGCATGCAATAATATTAAGTTTGAAAAAAATAATACTAATATGAAAAATAAAATTGAATGCACGTTGCATTATTTGATGTCACATAAAGCATAGGTCAAATATAACTGCAATACTGGAATTGACTGACATTTAAAGGTCACTGGGTCAAATGGTGAAAAGATAACCCCCCTTTCCAGACATAAGAGGTCAAAAGGGACACTAGGATCAAAATACTTTCTATCAGTGTAGCTCAAACATCTTTTCAATACAAAGCAAACAAGTAAAAAATATCAAATACTCAAGTGTAAACTTACTCCACTAAGACCAGGGGGGCCAGGGGGGCCAGGAGGCCCAGGAAGTCCAGGTTTGCCAGGTCTGCCATCAGGTCCTTTAGGACCCTGGTAGAGAAAAAATATATCAGAGTATGAATATAGAAAATAATTGTCCAACATACAACTTAGTGCTGACTCTGACCAGGACTGCAATGGCCTTCTAAATAATGTAACACAAGTGACATAATACTGTTTATGAAGGATGTAATTATCTCGTTCATTTGTTGCACGAGCAAAGAAAGATACTCAGTAATTTTGTAATACAACACTAATGATTTTATTCAAATTATAACTATGACCTCATAATAAGATTTTTAATCGTGATTTGAGGAAAGACTGATTAATTATGCCTCGGTTATTTCCTGGGTGTGATTCTTTCACAGAAATACACAGTTTAGCACTTTGCTCATTGATCCTTCTTTATATAAAAAAAAGAAACCCAATCATGCACCTTGAGGGATCATAGTTTCGACTTACCCTGTCACCTCTAGGTCCTTTTCTCTGTTGTGTATAAAAAAGAGGAAAATAAAAGAAAAATTCAGCAACTTGAAGAAATTCTATTAGTTAAAAGGTTTGCAATCATGCCTTCATTCCTTTATTTAGGCAGAAGTCAAGTGGCTTTTCATTGAGTATGGGGTTCACAGTGTACCAGCTTTAAGGCAAAGAGTTGACAGTGAGTTCAGCGCAATCATATTACACAGCCAGTTAAAGAACCATAAACTCAGTTCATACACATCCCACAAGACACACGTATCACTATCACCAGAACAGTTCTGGTAAACATTAAGAGAAGCGTAGAAATAAAATAAAAAAAGACAGAAAGAAACGCAAGATTCCCTTTTCAAGTTACTTATATCATTTGGTGTAAAGCGCTGCAATATCTCATCTCACAAACACTGACACTGTAGTCTCTAAAAAGCTCTCAGTAAAGCATGCATATCCATGGACCTGCTCTCATGTTGCTTAATAAAACTGCACTGCATGAGCTGTGTGAGTAATCATGCTATGTACAATGATGCTTAAAACGGTGTGAAGCCTTCATTTAAATTAAATATTCATCACAATAAATGTATTTCTTTACTAAGCATCAATTACTCCTTTATACATCAACTGACAGTACAGACAGAAATTGGTGTTATATTTTTTATACACATGCAAAGATATGAAATGATATTTCAGTGAATAATCTGCCTTAATCTCAAATAAAGATATATTCCGTCTTGAATGATTGTAAACTATATGAAAATTCTGTTGTGAAGCAGTGCTGCTGTTAGGAATTTCTAGGCCATGGTGATTCTGTGTTAAGGCCTCCCCTTCAGAACACCATTTAAAAGGGCTTCATTGTACCTGAGCTGCCTGCCCAGTCGCAGCGAGTGGTTTCTGATTTCACTGACATTTACCTTAGCCAATAAGGACTTTCGTCCTCCTTTTCTGACAGGAAAGTGAAAAAAAAAAACCCCAAACTAGCACTGCTGAAATCTCTTGATAACACATAAAATACTGTAGCATATCTGAGACTGGTGTATTCACTGAAAATCTTCAGTATGGAATCATAATAAAGGGTAAGAATTTCTATTGCTCTACTAAATAATAACAGCATGAGAATGTACTGACCGCTTTGATGATACGGGGCAGGAGAAGAGACATGGAGGAGAAAGAGGGAGAGGAAGAGAGAAATGAAAACATTAGAAAAAAATAGACTCAAACATGCTTACAGAATCTTCTTGCTGATCAAAAATTATCTGGCAGTGTACTAATATAAATATACTAAACAATTGTAAACATAGAGCAATTTTCTACTGTATTTGTCAGGTAATGTCTAGTAAATCTGTAAAATAATGGTGTCACATTAAACCTACAAGCTTAAGTTAAGCTCTAAGCTACTTTATGATGTATGATATTATTATAGTAGGAACAGAGTTAGGAGCTCCAGAAGGTGTTTTCATTTTTAGTAAAGTACCATGAATGGCAGACCATACAAAATGCTTTGAATATGAAGGAACACTCTCAACAACAACAGCAACTGATAAAGTTAAAATTAATAAAATTAAAGAATTTATTCTAGCAACATGCCATTTTTATTTTTATTTTTTCAATGGTAGACCAAATAAAAAATTTTTACATTATTTTTTTATATATTAAATATTATTATATATGGCCCTTTTTTATTATTACATATTAGTCATTAGTGTATTATTATTATTATTATTATTATTATTATTATTATTATTATTATTAATAATATCATTATTGTTGTTGTTGATGATGATGATGATGATGCTGTTCTTGTTCTCATTCTTGTTGCATACAGTTATGTCGTTAAGAAATTATATAACTATATACATATATACATATATATTAAAAAAGGGATGGAGAGAAATAAACTCAGTAGCTCCAGTAGGCTTTATTACAAATACCGTAGGTCTGGTGTGGTCTTCCGGATAAACTATGTCCGGTTATTTTGGGTCATTCAGCCAGCCTGACTGATGGGTGGCCTTTTGGGCGGAGCTAACGCACCCCGCAACCTTGCTCCGCTCCGCCCCCACATCTAGGCCTAATGCCCACTAGAGGTGACGCGCTGGAACAGCAGCACGCGATTTAGGGCGGCGCCGTTATATCACCGTATTTCCACTAGATGGCGCCTCGTCTCATTTTACAGTTTTCTGGCGCAAGTAAAAAATTCCTCAAAACACAGTTAAAAAAAAACAGCAAACAAACAAACAAACAAACAAAAACCAGCACATTGTTAACAAAGCTTACAGTTTACAGTTTTACTGAGTGAAATATTGGTAAAAAAAATACATCAAATAGGTTTGTACCTGGGCCATAAGGTTTGTTATTCCACACAGAAAACTAATTTGCATTTTCTTATTTCATGAAAACGAAAATGTGTTAATCATCACGCTATTTTATTTTTATATTTTTACTTTTTACATTTTTAAATAAACTGTGTCTTAATAGACAAGCGAACAAAAGAAAATTAGCCTGAATGCCAAAATATGCCATTACATAATTCATCCAGCAGAGGGCGTGTGTGTGCGTGTGTGTGTGTGTGTGTGTGTATGTGAGTGTGTGTGTGTGTGTGTGTTTCTTATTAGTTATAAGAAGCGGTCATAAGGAGCCAGGAAAAAAACCGGACGGACTTACAACGCCCAAACCGAGTTCTATAAAATAAATCTAACTGCACTACCAGAAACAAACTCAGTTTAATACAGTGCTACTCGTCTAAGTCAAGTGTCTTCATTTGCAAATTCAAGAGATGAAAAATATCCACGGTAAAAGACGGAGCATCCTTTAAACGCACGAGAATCCTTAAATTTTTTATTATTTCTCTCTCTCTTTTTGACAGCCACTGTGGATGGCTGTCCTTCAGGTCAACTCCGAGTACAGGGGCCACAGGGAGCCCAATGAATCCTCAGTCATCAAAGAAATAAATGAGGCTTAATGGTCCTTGGGGAGACCCAGCAGGGGAAAAGAATGAAGAAGCGCATGGGACACTTACATTGGCATGTCGCTAGGTACGATGTCACTGCAAGCAGCAACAGAATCCGGGTATCCACAAAGCTGAGCATGTCTAGTCCGACATGCAGACTCCTTGTGCCTCGGTGCCTGGTTTTTTTTCACCTCTTCAAGCAGGCATACAGCCGAGATGACGCAAAGTTAAACTCCAAACTTAGCGGGAACCTGCTGCCGTGATGCTGGAATAACAAAGTCCTATCAGCCCTATTTATACGGCAGGAGGTTCCTATGAATGCGCGTCGAGGAGCCACTGTTGGACCAATCGGATGTGAGGAACTCTAGAGAGGTCCTGAGTGGAGAACGGCCCGCGGTGGTCACGTGACCGCTCCTGGTCCCTGCCCACTCCCCGCAAACTTTGGCAACTTTCTGACCGTGATGACGAGTGCAGCGATTTAATTAGATCCATTCTTTTGAGGACGTGGACACAGACAAGCTCCGAATGCCCCGTGCGTTTTTTTTTAAAGTCCCAGGCTTCTTGATGGGGGTCTAGTCATATATGAGGCGCCACCTTGCAGGGGTTGGGAGACTAGTCCTCTTAGCATTTTGCTCGGAACGTCAGATGAACGCGGAAGATGCGCGCTTTTAAGCAGCGCTTTGGAGAAAACGCAGGAGATTCGAGACGCGCGCGGATCAGATGCGGGGCAGCAGGGAGATGCGGGGCAGCAGGGAGATGCGGGGCGTGCGGGGTCTTTTGGGTAATTTTTTGGTGAAGGTCAATCGTGCTTGAGTACGTTTTGCGCTTTATGTAAATATTTTCTACTCTTATCACACAATTAAACCCGTGTGCTGTTTCCAACCTTCACAGCTTCATGTCTACTGCTTCTGAACCATCTTCTCAGAGTATTTTATGAGGAGCGGCATGCAGTTCATGTTTATTTCCTGAGCTTCCAAATCCCAACACACTTAATTTGAACTCTCCCTGGCTCAGATGTGTTCACTGATTAAAGTATTACATTTCCCAGGAGGTCACCAAGCACAGGACTGGCGGTGATACCCATCCTATAGGTTCAGGTCATGCAGTTAAAGAAATTTGCTTTAAAGACTAAAGGCAGGTGAGAGAGCTCCAGTTTCAGTACTAAGCCTCAACACACAGCTCCAAGCAGGCCACAGGACCAGACATGTCCAGAGCCAAGCTCCACCACTTATCCTCTGTACAGCGTGGAGCTGCAGGAATTCACTATAAGCACTAATCTGCTTGACTTTCCACTGCACCTACAATCTCACTGAAGTATCCTCGATATCATCGCTTCATTATTATTCCAATCCAAAATAACAGCTTAGGAATCCGTCAGTTAGATGTCAATGTTCTGTCACACTCATAACTAATGTCCCTATAAAACTCACTTTTCCCGTTCACGTGAGATGACATTACATTTAGAGTTAGTGTCACTGATTACAGTTCGTACTTTTCATGGTTCGCTAGCGTGTTAAAATAGACGTGTTTAGTTCTCACTATACTCTGTTTGGAGCATTCAGCATGCAACGTGTAGAAAAAATGGATCCCCCTGCAGTTATTACGCAGTAATAATATGAGACTGTCTATCGTTAAACTGCTTTAATGAACTACAGAGTACTGGAACAGCCCTCCAACTGTTTCATTAGCTAATTGTATGGGACGGTTCATGGACTAGGCATTTTAAACCACCTTACTGACCCAGCATGTGCAGGAGAACACACACACACACACACACACACACACACACACACACACACACACACACACACACACACACACAGACACACACAC
>JBCNYG010000001.1:46850177-46861435 GCA_039654305.1 Porochilus rendahli | reverse complement strand
AAAATAACTGCACTTTCATCCCCACAAGCCTGTTTCGTGGTTGCCCACTGATGAGATCCCCAAGTCCCCTGATGAGTGACCACAAAACAGGTTTGTAGGGATGAAATCATAGTTATTTTTTCCTTATACCACACACACACACACACACACACACACACACACACATACATATACACACACACATATACACACAGTCCAGATATTAACTTTAAATACAGGACATTATAAATTTGTCCTTCATAGGAAGTCACAGGAAACCATGGCAGGGAAAACCTTTCTGGGACAACATGAGGAAGAAGCCTTGGGAGAAAGACCCACCTATCCGGTATGATTATAAATCACAACTTTTGCATAGCAACTGTGGGCTACCTAGTTAAAAAGTGCAACCAGGAAATGCATTATAGTTTAACCTGAAGTCTATTTTGTTAAAGTTTTCAGTGGTTCACTGAAAGAGACTTGAGTACAATATTAATCGTGGCAATCATTGTCTTAAAACTCTCTGTATCGGTACACTACATGGAAGCACAGATCGCCAGTGAATAATTTCCTACCAGGTCCTTCACATGAAATAGATCATTTCCTACCTAGTTCTATTTTGTATTAGTCTAGCATACAAGGGAGTGCTGCCCAGCCTCACCCTGTTTTTTTTTTTCCTGTATCCCATACCTGAGCAGAATTTTAGCATTTACTGGTAGTATTTACTCACAACATGGGATAAGCGGGTGGAGCAGGGAACCCACCCACACACACACACACACACACACACGTCTTGAAATTTTTAAAACAAAAAAGAGGAAATGTGTAATAGCTTCGATTTGTGATTCTGAACATGTTAACCCTTTATACAAAAGGTCAGATTTCCCATGCATCATATCCCTTCTTTTAAAGCATGCATTCAGACAATGCTGATAGACTTGATCTAGCATGGATCTTAAGGATTTACGGAAAGTTGTGGAATCTGTTTCAGCTCAAGTGCGCAAGTCATTACAGTACAAAGATGACATCAAATACTAAGAAAACCTGAAATTCATGCAAACATTTCTAAGATTCTGTTTTTCAGTCCCATTATTACTAATAAGATCACTCAGTCATTCATTTGCCAAACCACCTACTCCTACTAGGGTTGTGCGGCATGGGGCCCATCTCAGTCGACAGTGGGCGAAGGTGGAGCACAAACTGAACAGCTCTCGCCAGACCATTGCAGGACAACTCACACACAACCCTTCACACCTAGGAGCAATTTGAAACAGCCTAATGTGCATGTCTTTGGGATCCGCTAAATAGACTCACTTACATAAGCACGTTATTTGTGCCAGAAACGTCATACGATTCCTCAGTGTAATTGGGTTAAAGGACTTTCTATTCAAATAAGTAATGCATTGTGCGGCTGTAATAGTTTATTTTGCCAGCAAAAAAATGAAGATACCTACTGCATATGGCAAATAGAATTCTGTTTACGTTGTTAAAACGTGTATTTTAATTTATTTAAAATGTCTGTTTTATTTTGGGGCCTGAAACAAAAATAAAGCCATAGCCTAGGGGCAGCTGTAGCCTAATGGGTAGAGAAGCTGCTTTGGGACTGGAAGGGGCTTGGCATTCAAAAAGATGCTTATCCCTTTAAAGATGCTTATGCAAAAACCTACAACAAATCTTTTTTTTTGTGCCAAATACTACCATCACAAGCACATTATTACTCAGTAATCGAGAATTCTTATGTGCTCTGAATCACCTTAATTACTCATCTTTAAAGGTCAATAGATTGAGCTGCACTTCCCAGAAGAATTATAGCATGAAATGTACAACGAAACGTGAGGCGAAGGGTCCAAAAGTGAAATATTTCTCTCTGGCCCGAGACCCTATCAAATATTTTCTGCAGATAAGATTAAAGACTAAATTACTTATGGATTGCACTTTTTGTTCATGAGTTTTCTCAACTCACTTCAGGATGAAGATGAGGATGATGTGAGCAGAGATTTCGTACTTTTCAAAGCTAAAAAATGAAAAGCGTAAATGGTGTAACGAGTTCATTCTTACACACTTTTTTTAGTCCTGGTACAGTCACGTTAGTATGCCCTTTCGTGTTGAAAATATTTCCTGTCCAGTCATGTCCTGGGTCAAAATACATTTGACCATCCGTCCTTCCATTTAACTTCCTCTACCTACTGTCTCTGAGGCTATTTGCTGATGTCCATAGAAGAACAGATGGATAGATGCTTGGATAGACTGTGGGTTGAAAGAGATAGGCTTCACTGATGGATAGATGGGAAATTGTGGATTTAACTGCAAAGAATGATGTATTGGTTGATTGGTTGATATAAAGCTAAAAAAAAATTATGATAAAGTTGGATGGATGGATGAAGTAGAAAAGATGAAAGGATGGGTGGATTAGAGGATTGGAATCAATGAATATTTGATGGACAGTTGGATGACACATAGAGTACATAAAACAAGATGGATAGATAGAGAGATTGAAGAGGGTGAATATAAGTGTACAATATTCACCGATCAGCCGTAACAATAAGCACCTGCCTACTATTGTGTAGGTCCTACTTGTGCCACCAAAATGGCTCTCACTCATCAAGGCATGGAGTCCACAAAACCTCTGAGGGTGTGCTGTGGTATCTGGCACCAAGCAGTTTGCAGCACCTTTGATTCCTGTTAGTTCAAGGTGGGTTCATGGTTTGGACTTGTTTACAGCACATTCTCCAGATGATGAAAGTGGAGTACAACTTTCTTCAAATTATTGATAAACAAGTTTTTAGCCCACTGAAGGAGGCTACTGCCGTTAGCAAACACCACTGCCATAAAGTCTGCAGCAATGTTTAGACCGTCTTTGCATAGTTTATCCTTTTACCACCTCTTCCTCACGATAACAATACGCATGCACCCACCTGTCCATATTGATTGACTGCTTCGTGGTCCATTTACGACATTCATGTGTCCATTGTAGTCCATTTCAGTGGTGGACAGGGGTAAAACGTGCACTCTGGCTGGTCTTTAGCTATGCAGCCTCATATGCAGCAATCTGCAATGCACTATGGGTTCTGACATCTTGCTATCATAGCCAACGCTAAATTTTTCAGCAACATAAGCTTTTCTGTGGGAACAGATCAAGCGAGCTTGCCTTCATTCCCCATACATATCAATAAGACCAATGTGCCTCTAATTCTGTTCCTGGTTCACCGATTTCTTTGTACTACTTTTGGTAGGTACTAACCAGTGCATACTGGGGGCACCCCACAAGACCTGTGGTTTTAGAGATGCTATGACCCACTAATAATGTGACCCCAGTCAAAGTCATTCATATCCTTTGCTTGCTCAGTTTTCATGGTTTTAACACAACTTCAAGAACTGACTGTTCACTTACTGCCTAAAATACCCCACCCCTTGGCAGATGCCACTGTAATGTGATAATCACTCCTATTCACTTTACCTCTTGGTGGTTTTAAAGTTATGGATGATTAATGGATTAGATAAACTGGTAGACGGATTAGAATGTGCAAATGGATCATTGATGTTTATTTGACTGATGTTTAATAACAATTTCTGAGTATGAATGGATTTTTACTAACTTTTTTTCCCCCTGCCTGTGAAAAAGATGTCTCTAGTGGAACATTGGAACATTTTAAAGAAAGGAGGAATACACCGTGAATGTTATCCAAGAGATTTCACTAGCAAAAGATAGCAGTGTTTCACAATCAGAGTACAACAAACAAAGTTATGTGGAGTGTTCAACTGCTTTAGCCTCCCAGTAATAAATCCCCACTACATCAGTCATCAAATTCAAATGCCAAGGAGTTTTCACAGTAAAGGAAGGGAGGTACCACAAAAAGGTAATGTGAAAAATATTGAGGTCATCAGGGAACCTTAAAATAATATAAAAAAACCTTATTGTTGGAGTGGAGTTGAGTGGAGGGGCAGGGCACTTTTCAGCACTTTCAACAAACATGACACAATTACTGGCTGATGTTATATTACAAATTTGTAAAATGTTAACTTGTAAATACAGTGAGGTCCATGTGTTTTTGGACAATGCCACAATGTTTTTAATTCTGTTTCTGCACACACACAATGGATTCAAAATGAATCAGATGTGACTAAAGTGTATACATAAAAGCATTTAAGAAAAATATTGCATTACTCGTTTGGGTCATTCTCTGAAACCAGTGCCATAAAGTGTGACTTTCACAATTCCTAAATTTCAGTGTAGTTCAGCTTATTTCTATATTGATCATACATTTTTGAACCATTGTTACAATGACAGTGAGAGAACTACTTCATGCACATAACTGCACTTTTATTAGTAATAAACAGGAATAAATCTGTATGGAACACCAAATGCATATTCATTCACGTATGGACACGCGCTTGCCTACGTGTGAAGTAAACACACATCAGGAGTTTAGTCACTTGTACAGTGAACGTTCTAACATGGAACCCCTCACAGGAAAAATGGGTTGGTTCTGTATGTAACTGGTGTGGACACCACTGGTTACGCACGGAACCGTAAATTGATATGCGATTCTCAGTCCACAAAGTAAGAATTTCTATTTTGTTTTTATATATTTATAAATATAATACATTATATTTATATAAATTGTTTGTATTTCTACTTTGAATATTAATTTTAATGCAAGATCTTTATTGAAAGCCCTATTATTTGCACTTTGAGTTTTTGGTGAAAGCATGGCATAAAACATAAAGAACAACAGCAAAACAAAAAAAAAAAGGCACAAAGGTTGTTCATATATTACAACCAGTTTTGCAGAATTTTTTCTCCCACTTATTTTGTCTGACATTGTTGTATGTGTCCATGTGCTATGTCTTGGGCAGGGATTACTCTTTTAATTCTTTATAGTTTTAGGGAAATATTAGGTCAAAATATTTCAGAGAATGACCCATTTAAGAGTTGCTCAAAAGTGCTTGGACAAAGTTATAAATACATTGCAAAAAATAAAAAATAAATGTCTGCCAGTGCAGTAATGTATTAAAAACACTGAACTAAAAGCACCTCTTGGAACTGTGCAAAGAAACCTGAGCACCTCGAACGAACCCTCAAAGTTACAGGAAGAGCATACAAACTTCTAACTGGAAGGCTCTGGTCGAATACCCGGTACTGGACCAACATGCCACCCTTAACAAGTACAATAAATATAAAAGTCATAATCAGCATGCCAGCATTCTTTTAAAAACTAATATTGACAGACCATTTTAACCCCCTAAAAATTACTTGGGATTATAACACAAAGCAATTTCCTTTCTCTTTGTTTCAACCTTTTCCAGCTGACACTATTTTGAGAAGCAACACTCTGATTCAATGTATGTGGAGTGTTCTCCTCCCTTTATGAGAAAAGGAAGTTAGACATGGTTCAAGGTTTAAATCTTGAATTTTATAGCTCAAATTAGTAACTGATATTCAGATTTACTGACAGCGAGTTGCTGGGTTTTTATTCCCCCCATAAAAGGGGTCCACAGACGAAATGACCTACACTTGACATAATAAAGTAAAAATAAATATGATTTATGAGTGTGAACAGAATAGACACCGTCGGATGAGGGACTGTTTAGCTAGCTGAAAGCGTCAGTGTCAAGGTTAAAAATTTGTAAATATAAACAACCAAATATCTTGTTTTGTTAGTTTTCAGTAGTTTACATTTTGTTACTCTAGTTTTGTTTCTGCACAGATCCTATCACAAGAGTCAGCTGGGAATGACTTGAGCTTATGACCCAGAGTCGACTGAGACGGGCACCAGTCTCCCCGCGACAGTAATCAGGATTAAGCGACCAAGAAAATGAATGAATAAATGATAATGATAATACTACTAATAATTATAATAAGAGGAGTGCTCAGGAGGTACCTTGTCTTCACCCAGTGTTGGCTGAGAGTTACTCCAGCCTCCCTGTGACCCTAATTGGATTAAGCAGCAACTAAGTGAGCGAAACTCTTCATAACCAAACCTCTCTTCTGTGTGTTCCACAAGGACATGCATAATTATTTTTCATTTTTGAAATTAAAAAGGAATTCAAATGCTGTAAAACTTTGTGAACTGGTTAAATAACTTTTTTTATTTAATATTTATAATTATTTTATAATTCTCATTACTCACTTTGCTGAACAGTTTAATTCTAATTGGGTCGCAGGGAGGCTGGTGCCCATCTCAACCGACACTGGACAAAGGCAGGATACAACTGAACGGCTTGCCAGACCATCACAGAACAACACTCTAACATGTGCATGTCCTGTGGCAGGAAACCCACACAAGCATAAGGAGAACATGCAAACTCCACACACACAAAACAAGCCCAAGCACAAAGACTGGGAATCGAACCCTGGACCTTGTAGCTGTCAGGTGGACATGCTAACCACTACGCCTTCGCACTTTATAATTATATATTTATTTATTTAGATGTTTTAAATCTGTCTATTCTCCACAGTCGTCTAAAAGTATTTTTCCTCCTTGCTTGTTTGATATCTTGTTACGGAATCATTGTTATTCCCTGTACTAAGCCATGTTTGTTTGTTTGTTTTTGGAGAATAGTTAAATAAAAACTCTGGCTGTGCAGTCTGCGTTATTTCAACGCAGTCGCTCAGCTCACCAAGTTGCCCGTAACAACAGGTCACGTGACCCTGGAGATTTCCTTTAAACGGTGTTGTTAAACATAGGAGTAGTGGACAAGGTTAGCATTTGAAACAAAACTGTACCGTGTATACTTAACGCGTCTTTATGCAAACGAGTATACGATTTATTAACATGACATTTAAACACTGAACAATAAACCATTGCTTATTGTTTTAATGTTACGTGTGAAGCTAAGTAAACTTGCTAGCATGTAGTGTGTGACCTCTTACCTACATAGGAAAATATAATGCTGTTTCAGGCCTATGTGTAAACAAATAATCACAGCGACCAGAGATCTTTTTGGGGGGATTACGTTCAAAACATGAGATTGCTGCGTGTGAGGGTCTGGGCAAAATTATGAAATGAGTTCTAATAAAGTATTATGGAGCTCCAGTTACCTTTCTGAGAGAGTCCTTCAGTGCAAAATGCTCCTGTGTGTAGAGAACATGATCAGCCAACTCGGAGCTGGGCTTAGTTTTAGAGGAAGCATGTTCCGATGAATACCGTTTGTGATAAACTGCACTTGTTTTAAGAAAGTGGTGACTTGCACTAAGGTGCACTCGGAAGGATCTGTACAGTGCCATGATCAGCCCGCTGTGAGCCACGCATGCGCACTGACGTCATGTTACTGCATAGAAAGCCAGCCATCCTTGCACACTTGACAGCAAGACCTAGATATAGCCGCTTTTCAAAATTGGTGCCAAAAAGTTGAAAGTACAGAAATGTGCAGAATGCTTTCATCTGCTGTTGGATTAAAATTTGCCTTCAATAGGTCTAAGGCATGGTGACGTAGTGGTTAGCACATGTGCACCTTACAGTAAGAACCTGGGTTCGATTACCAGGCTCGCATGTTTTTTGTGTGGAGTTCGTAAATTCTCCCAGGGCTTGTGTTGGTTTCTGCCGGGTACTCTGGTGTTCTCTCACAGTCCAAAGACATGCATATTCAGCTAACTGACTGTTCCAACTCGCCCGTAGAAGTGAGTGTGAGTGGTTGTGAGTGATGCCCTATGGTCAGACGAGCTGTTCAGGATGTACCCCGTCTTCGCCCAGTGTCAGCTGAGATAGGTATCAGTCTCCCTGCGACCCCAGTAGGATTAAGCGGTTCGAGATGACGGAGAGAGGAGAGTGAGTAAAACTAAGGCTGAAACCTGTTCTCGCATGACAGTCCCCCTGCGCACACAGTGAGCTCCACGAAGACATGCCTTACCAAGGTTGGAGTGGGAGAACGTGAGTCGCTTGAACAGAGCACTGACCTCAGTGAGCCAGAATGCCAACTACCCAAGATGTCCCCGCTTGACATCAGTGCCTGATTTTAATAATGCTCTTCTGGATGAATGATCACAGATCCTTACAGCCACACCTGAAAATCTAGTGTACAGCTTTCCCAGAAGAGAGTAATTTATTATAACAACAAAGTGGAATGGAACCTGGAGCCCAACAATTAAGAAACACATTAGTGTTATAGAAATGAAATTAGATTTTTTTATTTTAAAGTATGGCAATCATGGCACTGCCTCCAATTGATAAAGCCACGAGTGTCCATTGTTTAACTTCAAGCATTATGCATTCAAAATAATGTTTTTTAATCCCCTGATTACGGGCCAATTAAATCAGGCCAGTCCCATGTAGTACATTCTAATCCTCTTTATTTCCTGAACGGTTGTTTGGACAGGCCAAATTCAAGTAACCAAGGAGTGTGCTGATATGGGAAAACCATTAATTAATTGTATGTATGGTTGTTTTCAGTGAATGTCCTGAACTATTTTAATAATATTATACCTTAGTGATTTGAATTACAGACAGCGCTACTGCAGCCCGTATCTTACAGTCACTCAGATAAATAGACGTGGCAAGGTGACACTGTAGACATTAAAAGTTTTTTAATAAATATTTCTAAAGGATCCTCTACATTTTGATATTCAACCCATCATGCCCTGCACCAAAAACTGACAATCACTGCACAAAAGTATTGTGTTTTATTTCACCACTTCAAAAAGGAATATACAACAAGGTGTGAGAGGGTCCATGTCCAAGTGATTTAGAGTAATATCAATATCTATCCTCGGCTGTCTTTTTTTTCTCTGTTTCAGGCAGCAGAGAAGATTCTGGCTAAGATTAAAGAGTAGCACGTGTCCATGTGCAGTACCAAAGAGTCTAAATTGTAAAAGGAATAGGGCAGTTATTCTGTCCAAATTAGCAAATGACACATCCTCCCTTTTCCTTAAAGGGATTTTTTTCTTCTGGGATGCCTTTGACCAGGGTATCTTCATCCATACCGCTCTGTATGTATTCCATAATTTCTTCACAACATTTAGACACCTACCAAAGTAAAACAAAATAGAGTAGTTGAGGACTTTATAATAAATAAATAAAAAGGTAAGCAAGTAAGTAAATGAATAAATGCATAAATGAATAAATAAAATAATATTGGAATGGTATAAGAATTAAGAGACACAGGATTGCCTTTACAATATTTTAAATCCTAAAAATAAGCTTTAACAAACACCTTCAAGGTAAAACCCTTTCACAAAATTTTATGATGGACATTTTATTTTTATAATAGTATGACAACACTGAAATCTAAGACTCACAGGCACACATCACCATTTATATTTTGTACATTATTATTATTATTATTATTATTATTACTATTATCAAGCTGCAGTGGTGGCCCAGTGGTAGGGTGCTGGATTACTGGTTTCAAGGTCTGGGGGCTCAAGCATTACTGTCACCCGGTTGTTACTGCAGTTCCCCCAGTGCAGCTTACTGGGTTATCAAAGTCCAGCCATGTCTCTCACTGTCTGTGGTGAGAGACATGTAAAAGAACCATTGCTGACTTTTGTAAAGAGTAGGCTGCATTGCCGTCAGCATGTTTCTGCCTGGCGTGCTGTCCAGGGTGAACCCTTCCCTCGCCCATAATATTACTACTACTAATAATAATAATATTATTTGTGGTGGATGTTCTCCCCATGCTTGCATGGGTTCCCCCTGGGTACTCCGCTTTCCTCCCACATTCCAAAAACATGCACATTAGGCTAATTGGCTGAGATGGACGCTAGCTTCCACATGTCCCTAATTAGGATTAAGTGATTCAGAAAATGATTGATTATCATTATTATTACTATCATTATTAATATTATTCATTAATTCATTTTCTAAGTTGCTTAATCCTAATTAGGGTCACGGCGAGGCTAGCGTCCATCTCAGCCTATTAGCCTAATGTGTATGTTTTTGGACTGTGAGAGGAAACCGGAGTACCCGGGGGAAATAAAAGCACGGGGAGAATATCTAAACTCCACACAGAAACGTCTAAGACCAGGAATGAAACCCATGACCTTCTTGCTCTCAGGCAGACGTGCTAACCACCACGCCACCATGCTGCACCAAGTAGTTTTATTATTAGTAGTAATATTATCAGTATTATTAATAATATTGGAATTATTTATACCAGTGGTGCACGCAAAGTTCTTACCTTTTCCCTTTCCAGTTTTACCTCTTTTTTCAACTGTTCTACTTCCATTTTCGCCTTATCCAAGTCTGTTAGGTTCTCTACATCTATAATCGGCATTTTCTGTGTTAAAAAATAAATAAATAAAATGTATATGTATTATAACAGCATTAAATGGTATGCACTGTTGCAAAAGCAAAACCAAAAACAGAAGTATTTACATTCTACATAAAGCTAGTCATGAATTTTACACTTACTGCCGCTTATGGTGAGTTCTCTTCCCCTTGAAGACGGACAGAGAATCCTTCAGCTCTCTCTCAATCCGGGTTATAAAGTAATCTGTATAAACACTACGAGCTCATAATCCTATTAAAGCAAACACTCCAATTTTACCATTGCTTTATATATCTATTGAATTTGAAAGTGTGTTACTCAATATTTTAAAATTTGTTTCATTGTCACGTGAAATGTTTAAAAATTACACATACATTTTTTGATTCCTAATAGTCAAATTTAACAAGTTCTCATGACCATGATTATATTATGGTAGAAATGTAGGCCAAGGGGACACAGTATTATAAATTGCAATGATAAGCAAGCTAATCTGTGTTTACCCCCAACCTGTCATGCTGGATAACACATCATCATTCTTAATGACAAATGTGTTTGCACAGGAACTGTTAAAGGGAGATGTCCACACTGACCAGACAGTAACCATCAGCATGTTTAAAAGATATCATTCTGACATGCTGTAGAATCACAGTCAGGGAACATATTTATCCATTAATAAAGACATTTACTATAATCAAATATTGGCTCACTCAACCCTGGTCTGTATTACAAGCAATCAACTTTGGCAATGAACATGAAATGAAAGGGCTGACAAAATCAATTTCAAAGATTTCCATCCAATTTTATATTCTTTCGCAATTCATAGAGTGACTCATCATCATTATCTCAAAGTGACATGCCACAGACAAATATTAATGAGTTTCTTCATACATGCAATGTTTCTACTGCGCCACTAAAGAAGCTAGATATTAAGGAAGACCACAAAGGTCTTTCTTTCTTTCTTTCTTTCTTTCTTTCTTTCTTTCTTTCTTTTTTTCTTTCTTTCTTTCTATCTATCTATCTATCTATCTATCTATCTATCTATCTATCTATCTATCTATCTATCTATCTATCTATCT
>JBCNYG010000001.1:46824016-46834695 GCA_039654305.1 Porochilus rendahli | reverse complement strand
CGATGACATCTTCTGATGTGTTTGTGGAGGAAAATTTGAGACGTATAAGAAAGTGAACACAAGGAGCAAGAGAAGTCTTCTAACTTGGCATCATCCATTTCTGCAGAATGAAAAAGAAAACTGTTTATTTTGAGTAATTAGTGCATTTTAAAAATAAAGGAGGTGAGTGTAAAACACAAAGCACCAGGAACAGCATCGATTACTGACCGAGTGCTTGTCTGCAGGACTGGAGGAACTCGTAAAAGGGAGGGAAAGTTGAAAGAGAGGACATGTCCTGTCCAGCACAACCCTTCAAGTGTGTGCGTGGAACAGTGTATTAAAAGCCTCAAAGCAAGGAATAAAAGGGCAAGAAAAAGTGCCCAGTGTAACAAAAACTGAATAAAGAGAGTGAAGCATCTGACCCACTGCCTAGTGTCTCCCTCTGCCTCTGCCTATGCACACCTGGACCATCTGCCTCAAAACAGGGAGTTGCCCAACCTGCCACTGAACCCCTCACGCGACAGCTTGAAAACTGCTGCCATTTGTGACTCCGGCCTATGGGCCACATCGAAGGTAAATGACTGGAGAGGTGATCTGGACATTGGTGTCCTTCATCCAGTGGAGCTGCTAGAGGGGGGTGTGGTTGGAGCAGAGTTTGGACGTCCACCTTTGCAGGTAGGTGTGAGGGGTGTGAACTGCCTACTTGATGGACCAGAGTTTTACAGTATAATGCCATATCCTATACACACACCCTTATTACTATGAACAGGGTGAACAAGTCACAGCCTTCTAATAAAACCTACAGAAATAACTCACACAATGAAAAATAGAAACCAGGCGTTCCACGTTAATACTGTGATGACATTTTCCAATGTTCTTATAGGTGTAGAATGAGTAAGCAAAGAATGAGTGTTACAGTGTCAATGATACTTAACCCAAGGTGTTCGTTGTACAGATGTTGTCATTAGCCTCTTCCTCTTTTACATGTCCAATCTGAAATCCTCTTAAATGGTTTCCTTTTCCCACAGAGCCTGATGTTTCTCCATCTGAAATTCCATCAATTACATTTAAATCATTTCATCACAGCTTATCTTAGTAATAATCTAAACTAAGCAAAAATGTAGAAATGCTCATCGTTTAATGTAAACATAGAATTATTAAATGTTAGAGTCCTTACATCTAAAACGCTTGTTGTTTGAGGTCATTACTGATCAACAGATTCGTGAAATGTGTTCAACAGAAACAAGGATTAATCCCAGCGTTTGTATTTAACACTAAATGAAACTAATCCTATGGAAACTATTACGGAGCATTGTTTTTGGTAGGTATCCAAGCCTGGGTTTGCCTTTCCATTCACTACCCAACTTCCACTTTCATTTGTATTACTTTTATTTTCCAATATTAATCTTCCCCTTTACCTACAAGATCTTAGAAAAATCTGTAAGGCAGTAGTTATGATCCTATTTATGAAGGAAAAGCATTCATGAAATGTCTCAGACAAGATAAAGGCCTCATCAAGGCACAGAGAGGTAAATCAACTACTACTGGCCTCTGATCCTAGCTTAGTCTCCTTGCTTGTGTTGCTTGACCTAAGTGCAGCTTTTGACAATGTTGACATGTTGATGTTAAGGGAATGAAAAACTTTAAATGTAGATATTTTTAACGAATCTTATTAACAGTATTTATTAAATTATTAAAAATAAGCTTTCTGATTACATTTTAACGTTGGATGGTGTTTCGGTTTTATCACATGCAGCGGTGTGATTACTGACCCATGTCTTTCAATTGAAGATCGTGTAAATATTATTACTTGGATAGTTTTCTTCCACCTCAGAAATACCAAGAAATGTGTCAATGCATGGCATGTGTACTCATGCACATTGACACTTCTTGATTAGATTATTGCAATGCATTACCCTCTGGGTTTTTCAAAAGGGTGTATATATATTTCTGTTTATCCACAGGGGTGAGGTGTCCCACAGGGCCTGGTGTCGCTTCACCTGAAATTCCATCAACTGAATTTAAAAACACAAACGGGGAACAATCAGTGATCTGGGGCTGGTTGTTGAACCTAGGTTTGAAGGAGTGTGTGAACATGTGTGTGTGTGAATAGAGTTCCTGGGATGGGCTTCGAACCCACCATGACCGTGACCAGGATAAGCAGTTACTGAACGTGGTGACAATGGGCTGTAGTGTCCTTTTAACTTACAGACATAACCTTCATCCTCAGGTTCATCCTTCTTTACATGTTTCTGTTGGTCCACAGGGTCGATGTGTCCCTCAGAGACCGATGTCCCTCCCCCTGAATCTGTACAACTTCCTGTCTGCATGACCCTACAAAGCTAATAAACAATAATTAATAATACCTTAGTAAAGAACATTAACACTAGATCCTGTGTTCTGTGCACACTGTTTGAGAAGTCACTGATAACTTTAGTTTGATTGATTAGCAGGATAGTGACCACACTCCTAAGGACAGAAACTAACTAAAAGAAAAAACAATCACAAATCCATGAGAATTTTATTAACAATAAACAATACAATACAATAAAAAATAATATTTTATAGTATCACACATTAATACTGAAATTTCACTCTGGCTTTCAGGGGTAGGTGGTGTTTATTTATTCAACTAAATTTATTCCATGGACAGTCAATTAATTAAGCCTCACAGTAGCAATGAATAAGAGAAAGTGAGAGACGGATTCTCTTCACTAGTGCTGTACCAATGTTTACGTCTGAGCCTGACTGAAGGAAAGGAGGTTCACTGCTGTTGTTATGGCATGGACTCTGTGCGCTGCTGCAGAGTTTGCGTAGTGAGAATGTATACATGTATCAGAAACACAGGCGCTCGAAAAAAACGATGTTTGACTGCACCATAATCCATACAGTGAGTGCTGAATAAGATGGTAACGCTTCAAGCTGCATGCTGGCACTCATGCACACTGCAGTAAGGAAGGTTCTATCCTGCTGCAGCCCTATTTGCAATCCCTGTCACTAGTGGTGATGGTTTTGGATGTGGAATGGATCTTCTCCTTTATTATACTGAGTACTCATGCAATCATTTAATTTGGACATGTCTATGAAAAAAATACCTTTAGTAATTATGGTCATTGTTTTTCTTATTTGTAGATGTGGGGGTGCAATAACATACAACAGAGGGTATGCACATGAGGTCACTATAGGTGTAAGTCACCTCCACTACACCTTAAACAGCCAGACTGAGTGGCAGTGTTAGAGCTCAACGTTTGCCATAAAAACATACAAAGAAAAAGCAAATCTAAATTCAGAAATAGCTGTTGTGTGATAGACTGTACAAAAAGTCAAAATCCTAAAGTCAATCAGTCATCTTAAGCTTTCACCAGCCGTGAATACATCAGTTACCCTTCAGACGACCACGGCGAGCACTTACCGGAGCAGACTACCTCACCGGACATTGCACACGGAGCAGTTTTTTAACATTTAGTTAATCAAAGACGTTGTTAATGTGGACACACTAAGGTACCCAAGTCATCAGCTTTATTCAATTTATATCAAAAATCAGTTGAATTTCCTTTTTTATTTCGTGACCTCATTTATGATTGCCTTTAACAAACTACTTCACTCTGAAGAGAAGTAAACGGAGGCAGTAATTTGTTGGATGATTTATTTTAAAAATACTTTTTAGTAAATTCTATGTTGGATAATACTCCATCCATTACGAGTAATTCATTTTTCTTTAATAAAAAATCATTTTCATGGTGCCTTAATCAACTGTATACTAAAAGAATCAGTTCAACATGTATCTCATATAAAAGGGATTGTGTTTACAGCTCAACCAGCTACACAGAAGCTTCCACAGGATTTATTACTTCACTGTCTGGGACTCAGAGCCTCACAGTAACCAGATGAGTTCAGGGGGAACTTTACCTCAGAACCCACAGGAGAACATGGACATCATCCTCAGATACACACAGAGAGTCCAGTCTGCTGGAGAGAAACCCAGTCGGGAGGATTTCCACCCTGAAGATCATCAACTCGACTCTCAGTGAGAAAAGGAAAAAAATAAAAAAACAACAACAACCTGCAGCTCTTCTTCATCTGCTGTGAGTTTATTGAGGAGTTTATGTTAAAGCGCCCCCTGCTGGAGCAATACGTTCATCACATGACACCATTACCATTACTAGATGTTCTTTTAACCCCCTTTCCAGACTTGTACCTGCACAACCTGATTTGTGAAGACCTTAGAGATCCTTTTAGATCCCACCAAACACCGCAGCAGCATAGAGAACACCAGACCTCAGATTTCAGGTTTCAAACAGGTTCCACCTGGGGCAGCATGATGGTGTAGTGGTGAGCACGTCCACCTCACAGCACTGTGATCCTGGGTTGCTGGGCTCGGAGAGGACATTTCTGTGTGGAGTTTGCATCCTCTAGTCATGCGTGTGTGGGTTTCCTTAAGGTTCTCTGGCTTCCTCCACAGTCCAAAGACATATTAGACTAATTGGCTGCCCCGAGGTGATTGTGCTGGTCCTGCAACTTTACAACCAAACTGTTCAGGGTGTTCCTTAACTTTTCCCAGAGTTGGCTCCTAACTCTCTGAGAAACTAGTAAGATAAAACGGTTCTACAAAGGAATGAAGGTCTGTCTGCAAAAGGTTTAGTTTTATCACCATCTCATACAGGAAATGCATGTCACCCATCACTGCATCAAGTCCCTGCAGCAGACTGTAAAGACTGTTAAAAAGATCATCTGGGTCGTCACCCCATCACTTCACATCCCAGACAAAAAACACTCGATTCATTGTGCTCCCATCGACCGTTCACCTCTCTGCTGTCTGATACGAAAGAATTCTGAGCATTAAAACCACCACTGCCAGATACTACAACAGCTTCTTTCTACAGGCAGGCAACACCTCAAATTCACATTTTATTTGTCACATACAAATTAGACACAGTACAGTATGTGGTGAAATGCTCAGTATGACTGTCCCAAATGTGAAGATTACACGACTAAAAGCGAGAATAAAAGAACAATAACAACAACTAAAACTAAAACTAAACGAAAACTAACCTCAGTGACCCTTAATGTACCAAGAGCCAGAAAACCATGTTACTACCGAACAATTACATTACACTTCACTTTATACCTTCTGTTGTGCGATTACTTACTAGTACACTTTTATCTGGCACAAGTGACTTCACATTCTTCGTGCCATCATTCGTGCCATCTCTCTTTTTAGTGACGCTGCCATCGTTAGTCATGCCGGAGTCCCTGCTTGCACCCAGCACTAAGAAACTCTTCTTTTATCATTACACTACTACAAGAACACCTAACAACCTCTCTTTTTTTCCTGAAACCCCCCCCCCCCCATACACACACACACACACACACACACCACAACTGGTTTCTTCCTCGTGTCAACTGAGTGAGTTTTTCCTTGACACTGTCGCCGCGGGCTTGCTCATTAGGGATGTGTAGGGGTTCTAGAGAAATTTTTAGATTCCTCTCCAATTTAATTTACTGTGTAAAGCTGCTTTGCGACAATGTTAATTGTTAAAAAGTGCTATACAAATTGAATTAAAAAAATGCATGTTATTATTATTATTATTATTATTATTATTATTATTATTATTATTATTATTATTATTATTATTATAAAAGTTCACCTCTTTCAATTTAAAATATTTAAAACAACATTATATGCCATTTAAGTCATCTGAGTCCTAAGAACTATTTAAATTATTTTGAAAAAATAAACATCATGCTGTTTTCCAAGTAACTATTCACTCATGCAGTTTGCCAAATAGACAATCATGTGGCAGCAGCACAATGCATAAAATCATGCAGATAAAGGTCAAGAGCTTCAGCAGCAACCGTTGTAGTAATGCTTTAATAGTTCTCTCACTGGGTATTTTATTCATATATCTCTACATTATTACTATAAAATAAGTATAATGAATCCATTAAAATCTTGGCTTATTCTTTGACTTATTCAGTACTACTTATAGAAACCTTATGTTAGTACAAGAATAATTAATACTATTAATGTAGGGGAGTCCGTACAGGGTCTGGAGCTGAAAGGTTTTTTAAGTGGCTGAAGACTTTTTTTAATTTTCTACTTTAAGAAACCCTCATTCAACACTCGTGCAAATCACTGCACATTTATTTCTTTTGATCGCATTTTTCATTTATATTTTAGTGATTAATCATTTTGTAAGCCATAGCTAATGAAAAAAAAATTCTTGTCCACAATTTTCCAAGGATACATGAAAAAAAAAAAACAGGAAAAGTCAAAAACTCTCCAAAAATATGTCCCTGCATTGGCATGTGAACGTTACTCTTGGCAAAAAATTGAAAAAAGGTAGCTTCAGATTTTTGCCCTGAGAACACATGTGAATAAGTTAAACATCTGAACGTGTCCAAGTTTAATTTTCCTTGGGTTCCATACAGATTTGTACACTTTGGGAAAACAGAAATGCATTTGTAGCTCAAATTTAGGCGTGTGTGATGTTTTGGTGAAAAATAGATCATGGTGGAAGTATGTACAGTGCATCTAGAAAAGGAGGAAACAAAAGGAAAGAGGTTAAGGGCAGAACTTGAGTTGACATATATATAAAACTCAGAGAAAGCATTTCCATACTATGTTAATCCTACAGTGGCTCTTTGAAAAGCTCCTTCAAACGTCTCGAAGAAACACACACATTCTTTTTGGGTGTGCTTCCAATTACCGCAAGCACTGAAAGGCGGCATCTATCTATCTTTGTCTAATGCTTGCTTTCTTTCTCTCTTTTTCAACACTGCAAACTTCAATTCTGATCATTTCATTTAAATTAATAAATAATGCTTCACATAGTGTGGAATTTTTACTAAGCACACAGTAAATTTGATTCCCCACTTTGTAGCTTTGAAATAATATTTTAAATGACTGATGTCTAAATAATACAACAATACACAACTGAAAAAACACTCTAAATTCAGAACTGTGCACCTTTTCCTAATAATAATCACTCCATTTCTTGGCTGGAATGCAGACACAGATTGTAATAAATCTTACACATAATGTGATTTGATATCCACAGAGACCCACAAAAAAACAAAAAAAAAAACAAAGACAAAACACAAAGCCATGCTCAAGATCCACAGATGCTCAAGATGATGCTATGCCTCATAACACAGAAACTAATCACTATATTCTTAATGAATAATGAATCCATAACCCTCCACCACTGCACACAGCTGTCCATAATGATGACTTCACATGTTAAAATAAATTTCTGCTTTAAGATCCATGTGTGCAATTTGAATTCTATTACATAGTAGGGAGAGAGAGCGAAAGAAAGAGAGAGAGAGAGAGAGAGAGAGAGAGAGAGAAAGAGAGAGAGAGAAGAGTGACAAAGATGGAGGACTGAGGAAGAAAGTAATAGACACAAAGAGGGCCAGAGAGAGAAAGATATAAAGAGAGAGAAAGATAGCTAATCGTTACAGCTTTAATTTTTCGTGGCTCTCACAAATAAGTGTTAATGCCTTCCATTTTAACTTGAGGAAAGATGAGGTTTTGTTTTTAGGAGGGAAGGGGATGGGTAAGCTAACACCCACTCACTCATTTATTCATTTTCCAAACTGCCCAATCCCATTAGGGTCGCGGGGAGGCTCGAACCTATCTCAGCCGACACTGGGCAAAGGCGACATACACCCTGAACAGCTCACAAGGCTATTGCAGAGCAACACACACAACCATTCACACTCATATTCACACCTACAGGCAATTTAGAATAGTCAGTTAACCAAATGTGCATGTCATTGGATTATGGGAGGAAACTGGAGTACCAGGAAGAAAACCCATGCAAACGCCAGAGCCCAAAACTCAAACCCAGGCACCTCTTGTGCCACCATGCCACCCAAGTAAGCGCAAAAAAATTTCATTTGCAACATCTTCCAATTTATTTGAAATTTGGTATTTTCAGTGTTTTTGTTTATTAGCCATACTTTTACCTCAATATACTTGTCGGAATAATTTTTTTGGTTCTCGTTGCCTACAATATCATTGTTCAATACATTTTCATTAAAATATTATAAAGAAGTAATTTTTTGCTCCTTTTTATTAAGAGCTCCTTTAGACAAAAGTGGTGGTGCATAACCTTCACTGCACACTACTGTAAAGGTTTATATGTAAAGTTTATATGTTCACATGCACTGCATGAAAACAGTTTATTTAGTCTATTTTCTTAGTAACTTTTAGTTTTTTGTTTTTTGGAAGGAGAGTAATTTTTTTGTGACACATTACATTCTGTGGTTTTTAAACAGTTCTTCAGCTCTTGGAAATTGATGAGATGAATGAGGTGCAATCAGAGAAGGAAACACATGGAACTAATGCTGGGCGATAGCCTGCCAGAACTGGAAATAGAAAACAATGATCTGATTTTATTTAGCCAAAACAATATTTAATGCAATACAGTATTTTAACAAAGCAAATATTTTAATAAGTGTTTAAAGGGGAGATTGTTGTGAAGAATGACTTGTCAAAACGACACGCAGATCAACGTGTTATTGATTTTTTTTTTTTGCAATGAAGGCCAATTCCACCATTATGGATGGGGCATTTAAAGTCATATTGACTTAGCCTGCACAAGCTCAACATCAGTGAGATGGCTTGCCTATGTTGTCATGTGCCCTTTTAGGGGAAAATACACATCAATATTCAGAAATAAGATGGTCATGTGCAAATTACAGAGGAATGCTATAGATTTCACATCACAGGAGCAGAGTGCTTTTGAGAGATTTACGTTATACGTTATGAAAACATGATGAGGTGTCTGGACTTGAGTCCTTGTGTAAGTCATTGTTTTATGAAACAGATAAAAACTGTGAATATAGGCTAAATTATGAAATTTAAATAAAAGATTAGGTGAATAAATTAATGATTGTTTAATTTATTTCTTTATTTACTTATTTTGCTGACCAAGTTTCATAGTATGGTGAAACGTTTTGAATGTAGATAGTTGTTTAACATTTTTTTAAATTTCAGCATGAATTCAAAGCTATTAGTTTTCTGCCTGGGGAAAGTCTTTCACAGTGCAGGGCTTTGCACTTTTTCAGTAACAATTTTTATCTTTTAACAAATGAAAATGTTTGTGTGACTGTTTGTAGTCATTACATCATAGGCGATAAGATGACCTAACTTATTTTGAAGACATTCTATTCATCTATCCATTCATCGATCAATCTTTCAATCTACGGAGGACGGACATAGGTAAATAGACGCGCAAAATTTCAGAATGAATATTTGCTGGTCAAAGAAGAGGCTTGTGTCTTGCTGCTCGGACACAATAGCCCATTTGATGAAGATAGCGCGTAAGTTTTCTGGTTTGAATGTCTTCTGCAGCCTTGGAACGGGGATTTTTCTCCACTGCTCTCTTCAATAAGTGAAGGCATCTTTCTTATGGTCCAGGTCAACCTGGTCATGGATTCGCGGTGGTCTTACCTTCACTGTTTAAATTTTTGCCATAGACAGAGAATTATTCACATTGCCGGCTATTTGTTTCTGGCTGATGCCACCCTATTTTATGTTTGAGGACGATGAATTTAAGGAACTGATATTTTTACACAATATAACTAACTGTATTTTTATTTTTATTTTATCACTGAACTCAAAAGTCAAAAGTTTTAGAATCTGCAAGTAATGCAAATCAATTTAGTACATCACGGTACCTAAATAGAGGCTATTATAGAATGCACAGAAAGCTGACGGTGAAAGTATTAAGCCAGCTACTATTTTGAAAGTCAATAGGTACAAACGATTGGTATGATGGATAAATGCACCCCAGAAAAGAAACCATTGGGACAAAACGTTATACGCAGAGAATACTACCAAGTGTCTTTCATGGAGATTATATTAAATTGCATCCAGATTTATTCTCCCCTTCCTCGTCATAAAATCGACTACAGACATAATTCATAGAGTAGAGCATCATGTGTGAAAAATACTTAATAACAGCAATCACTACACTTACAAGAGGAAAAGTAGCCCTTTAGTGAAAATGACACATGCAGTGCTAACCTGAATACACAAGCTGATGTCAAGTCATACTACATACAATATATTACACTGAGAAAAAGACCGAAGTCTTGCCTGCCTGCATGCAAGAACATGAAGCCTCTGTATTAACAGTCCGCAAAAAGTGAAACTGGAACGTCAGCTCAACAAAGTGTATAAGATATAACATTTATCAACTGACATCACATTACGGGAAATAAATGGACAAGAAAGACAATGAGAAAGTCATGAGCCCAACAAAACCACAATTTAAGAGGTGATCTAACCTTGTACTGCATATTACCATGATGACTGATTGCTAAGGATTCAGTCTACGCTTTTGCATATATATTGAATGTGTTTTTTAATGCCAGATAGCTTAATATCTATGCATTATTTTCTTAAATTTTGGCTTTTATTATAAGTTGTAAACCGAAAAATATAAACTAACAAAATAAACTGAACTGTAGAGCCCTTGTTTTAATCCTGCTTCATCTCAATCTCGCTTGATTATAACATTAAATTTCCACCAGGACCAGACATGGTGAATAGGTACAGAACATCACATCACAAATCATTCACTGAAAAGCACCTCAGTGCAACAAATTATGTCCTGAGTAAAAAACATAAAATTACATATATGCACACACACACACACACACACACACACACACACATATATATA
>JBCNYG010000001.1:46804167-46814612 GCA_039654305.1 Porochilus rendahli | reverse complement strand
GAAATGCTGCGATGGCCTGGCGAGCTGTCCAGGGTGTACCCCGCCCTCGCCTTGGCTGAGATGGGGGACGAAAAATAAAAAAATGAAAATGAATAAATGAATAAAACCATGTTGAAAGAAAGGTTGGAAGGGATTTGAATGTTTCACCCTTTAAGGTGCATCATATTAGTAATAATGTCTTTAAACAATTAATCTGGATGATTTTTGGTGCATAAAAAGCAAGGACACAATCATATGATGAACATGTGACCTCCAATCCCTTAGACAGCACTGCAGCAAGAACCGTAAATCTATAGCTGATATAATCACATGGGCTTGAGATTAATCTGCCATATCTTCTTCTGCTACTACAATATGGAGTTACAGTGTATCCAGAAATGACAGTAAAAACATCACTGTGCAGAAAAGACAGTCTTATATGAGCTGTATCTGGAAGCATTGTAGAGTTCCCTGGGTATCTGGAAAGGACCATCAGACTGTGGAAGTGTGTATTGTATTCATATGAATCAGTATTTCAGGACATATTTGGAAGAAACGTGCACCATGTGAGCCCGAACAAAGAAAAAAACATTTCTCTGCCATCCAAACTGTAAACAGCAGCAAGTCCAAAAGCCAGGCTCTGTCATGGCACATTGCATCAGTGCCCTTAGAAAAGGTAACATACACTTGTGTAGTGGAAACATGAATACAGAAAAGTATGCTGACATTTTGGAGCAACATGTTTTCCCCACCTTCTTTTAAATTTGTGAATAAATTATAAAATCCACGAGGTAAAATGTCATATAATGTACTGTTGTACTGATTTGGATGCAATACAGGTCAAAGACTATATAAGACCCATTGTTTACGCTTGTTTATATTAACCTTATAACCATTATAATAATGCCAATATATTAACCAATATAATACAAACCATTTTTATTATATATAAGTCTGGAGATACAATTTACTAAATAAATACGATTTTGAGAAGTTTGTAAAATTACTGAAACTGCTGCTGCATGCTCTTTCATTAGATATAAGGGGATTCAAACAAATTGCTGTATAATACAATCATGGAGCTAATAGTCCTGCATACACAGGACTGGCTCATGATGTCAGAATTGATCATGCAATGGTTATTGTTTGTACTCAAGCTTTAGCTCACACTAATAACTCTGTTATTCAGTGAAATGCATGCCGAATAGGATAAATGAAAGACTTGTAGCAGTATGGTGGCATAGTGGTTAGCATGTCCGCCTCACAGCAAGAAGGCCAAGGGTTTGAGTTCTGGGCTCGGGCTGTTTAGAGTTTGCATGTTCTTTCTGTGCTTGCGTGGGTCTCCTCCAGGTACTCTGGTTTCCTCCTACAGACCAATGCACATTAGGCTAATTGTCTGTTTTAAATTACCCCGCGATCTGAGTGTGAAAGGTTGTGTGTGTGCCTCCGCGGTTCTGCAAATGAGTGAGTGAATGACCTGAATGGACAGACAGGAACATTACACTCTGTAACACCGAATCGCAGGGATTGCTATAATAGTGCGCTCTGGGTTCATTTAAATTCTGCAAGCTGAAACACAACCCATGTATGATGTATTTTCAGGAATTTGGTTGGTTAAGAGCATTTAAGATTGCACTGTAAACATCTAAATTCTCTGTTGCTTTTTCACATTATAAGTAAAGGTGATGCCACTATGTTTCATGTACAAGACCCTGGTGAGTTCTCTAAGATAATATATATATGGTATAGGCCTCTTTTTGTAGTCTTTGAAATATTTGCTGTTCTGCTTGCTAGCCTGTGTTACCTTTTTTCTAGCTGTCTTCTTAAAAGCACTGAGCATTTTACTTTGACACACCGACAACTGTGCCACACCAATAGATTAGGATTTAAAGTGGGATTAAGTACATTTTATTTAATAATCCATTTGTGCCAAATTTAAAACATTGTTTAAACCAAAGCTGGATTTCCTGACGATGGATTTCATATAATCCTTTCTTATGAGGTACAATTTAATTTACTTTAACTCTTTTGCCCTTTTATACTTTAAACTCAGATTTCTATTTCAGTTTGGAATTAATTGTAATTAGTTGAAGATGATGTGGCTTTAATTATTTTTTTAATGGCATCATATATTAAATGCATTTCAAAAATAAACGTTCTGCAATTTTCTTTCTTTATTACTTGAAACGCTCATATGTTATATGATAAATAAATGCCAAATAAAATGTGAATTAAAGGGAATTACCACAGATCAGTTTTTCAGAAATTATGTTATGTCTAATTTTTAAAGGTGTTGAAAATTAAGTCATCTGAGTTGTTGTAACCCATCCATAATACTGTATGTCTAATTGTTTTGTGCCAATTTTTCAACCTGATGTTTGACATTTTCAACATGATAAAAATATCTTAACAAAATAAATGTGGTGCTGAAATAACATTAATGCTAATCAGAATCAGAATACGATTGAAGCTTTACTGGCCATGTATGTTGATACATACAAGAAATTTGTTTCCAGCAATCTATGACCCTCTGGTAGAATTATGTAAGAAACATTACATAAACATGCATATATACAATGTGGGTATTGTCAGAATATTCAGTACAGTAATGATGAGTAATATGGTAAAATGGAACTTTTTTTCACTGTGCTATACTGTATTAATCCCACAAGGGAAATTATTACCTCTGCATTTAACCCATCCAAAGTGAGCACACACACACACACACACATATTGTGCTGCCACACACATTGGGGTGCCCACAGAGCAGTTGGGGGTTAGGTGCCTTAGTACAGTACAGTAAGCATACAGTATAAACAGTGCACAATATAGAGACAATGTACAGTTATTGACAGAACACAATGCACAAGTGTTTTGTACATTATGAAGAATTATATACACTATGGAGAAATACACTATGAAGTGAAAAAGTGCATGGAGTGCAGTGTACTGTAAGATCAGTGGATCAGATCTTCTGTGTGAGGGTAATGACATGGGGGGAAAAGTGATTCTGTGTCTGTTGGGTGTTCTGTAGTGCCTCCTGGGGAGGAGTTGAAAATGTGATCATTAAAATATTTAACTCTTTTTGGCACAGAGGAGTTAAAGCACTATGTGTATGTGAAATGATGTAATTAATTAATTCAGATAAATTCATTAGTAAATGCTTTAAGCTGGTAGATCCAATTCCAGTCCAATTTCCACTGGCTGCAGGTACATGCATCAGAGGAAACCAGTACCACACAACCATTTTCATCCTTTTTCAAAACTTGCAATACATAAAAGCTAGGCCACCAAACAGAACATATTCTGAGGCAGGAAAATACCTAAGAAACTGGAGGAAACCCATGCCAAGACTAAGAAAAGAGGACATTGATATTGACATTGACTTTGAGATCCTTATAATCCCAAGTTCTAGATTGATTTTATCTGCCTAAAATGGAAGCAATGTTAACGAAATACTCATCTGATATGGATGTACATAGAATCTGTTTATATCTGGCAAGCATAGAATTTTACATTGTTTCAATTCAAACACCATCTGTTAGAAACCTGAGCCGACTCATTACAAATGATCACGCTCATTCGTCATTGGCCAGACGGTGAATGTCTTCACTTGAAGGCCTCCTTGACTAACAGCATCACTTCTTCCGAGCATCAACATTGCTCTCGGAATCTTGTGAAATAGCATCTGTCATCAGATAATAAAGCTGAGAAGGTCCTCTGCGCATCACATGGGATTCTGAGCAGCTTGGCGATGAAATTCCTTATCACCCTAAATGAAACTGACACACTCTGATAGAGCGAGGTATGCAATTGCACCATTGCCATGTGTGCGTGTGTGTGTGTGTGTGTGTGTGTGTGTGTGTATGAGCCACGACACAACACGTCATTACATGATGGATCAAGATTTCAGCTGGACAATTTCAGACAATCCTTTGTCTATAGTAATGCATCCAGACAGGCTTCTTGTTTTAGCAAAGTTCCTTTTGGACAACTGAACACACAGCCAACCAGCATTTAGACAGAAAAATCTTTTTTTCTTATGGAACTATGTCACACTGCATCAATCATTTATTATATTCCTGGCTGGTTCATGAAATCAGAAAATTCTTTTTTTTGCTGCCATCTGAAGGCTTCAGCAGTCAACCATCAAGTCTCGCATTATCTCATCTGAGGAAGATATGGGATCATCCAAAAGTGACAGCTCTTTTCTCAGTCCCATCATGAGTGTTGGTGCTGAGGTGGAAAGGCATTAGATGCTGTTAAAACACAGCACAACTGTATGTGCCTGCACTTGATCCAAAGTACATGCATCAAGTCCTTACACATAGCTTCACTGGAAGAGTGGTGCATGTCTCACTTGGAGCAGTTGGGTTGCTGATTTATGGACGGTCTATTGAATGCATTTTACCATCTACTTGTCAAGAATGCTTGAGTCCATTTCTGGGCTATATACATGTCATACCTATTAAATCTGGGTAATGGCTCTTCAGCTGTTCAGGTGCTATACTTTTTTGGGTTGGCAGAGTAAGAATAATGGATGGAGAATTTTCATGCACCCTAACATTCTTAACCATCCATAATGGTGCTTTTCTGATGGCACAGTTGCCTCAGGGTATGAAATGAAAAATAGATAGTCAAATGTCGAGTCAAACACACATATTTCAGAGAAATCACCTAACAAGCTTAAATGCTGGGGCACAAAGAAAACTGCAAGGCTTGACACACAGTAGATTGTGCGTTGTCTTTATTGTCAGTTGCATCATGCTGCTTTGACCTTTGGTGGATGAATCACACAGCTGGATATCTTCATCTCGAAATACTGTTTGCTGTTTTTGTTATGTGCCATTGTGCATCCTAGGCATTTTGTATCTCACGTTTGACTTTAATGACTGGCAATTCACTTACACCACATCTTCCTAAATGAGAGATGATACTGATGTGAGCTGCACTGTCATTTCTCTGCCCTCAAATGCTATCTCTGAAATGAAAAGCAGCAGTATATCTCTAATGAGGCTCAGTCTTCAGCTGCCAGGTAAAACAGAAGCAGTGCTGCAACAGTGAACGTAATATACTCACTGGTGGTTCAGACTGTCTGATTGGATTCTTCATCATCAGAGTTCTCGTATGCCTGTTTTTGTATTTTGGGGAAGTTTCTTTATTGTAAACATACCATAGATTCATGGAAAGCATTAATGCATTATACAGTACAGAGCTAGACTGCAAAAGATTCTAACAGTAATGATGGTGTTGTGCTTAGCATGTCTGCCTCACAGCAAGAAGGTCCTGATTTTGAGTTCTTGGCTAAGTTGTTTTTGTGAGGGGTTTGTGTGTTCTCCCCAGACTTGTGTAGGTTTCCTCCAGGTACTCCGGTTTCCTTCCGCTGTGCATATTATTCAACTGGCAGTATCAAATTGCTGCTAGGTGTGGACATGAGTGTGAATGCTGTTAACCCTCAACTGCTCAGATGTATTAAAAATGTTAAATTAAAGTTTCTCTGGATAAAGGGAGCCAAATGCCATAAATGTGAATAGTTGTAGATGTGTTGGCCTTTGGTGTGGGTGTGAGTGTGAATGGTTGTATGTGTGCAATACTCTGGTGAGCTCTTCATGGTGTACCCGGCCTTCGCCCAGTGTCGGCTGAGATAGGCTTCTGCCTCTCTGTGACACTAATATTAGTAAGCGGTTCGACAAATGAGTGAGTGGGAGCGATGAGTAAGATACACAAAGTGCACAAAGTGAGTTTTAAAGAGTAGAACAGCAGAGAGAAAAACCTAGAGAAGATGGAGCCAATTAAGGATGTAGAGTCATAGTAACTAAAGGTCAATCACTGCTCAAAGGGCATACGTGGGGTCTTGTTTATTTATTTATTAATTTATTTATTAATTTATTTATGGTTTTAAGGTACATAATTTCCCAGACATCAGATTCTGGGTTCAAATTGAGTTAATTTACATTTTTTTAAAATGATTATTAATATTAGTAGTAGTAATGTTTACATACTCATGATTTCTGTTTCTTAAAACAATCTGTAAATATTATCTTTAAAAATGAAATTCCAAAACATAAAATACATAAAATAGTGGGACATACTGCTGCACTGAGATGTGTTTCTACCTCATAGGGTGGACGGAGTGCTCAAATTATTTGCGTGGGGATTTTTTGCTTAGTTTTTTTTTGTTGTTGTTGAAAAAAGTAGTAAAATTAAATTTAATATTTTTTTTTAAATAAAAATATGTCTTACCACTGAAGTTGTATTTTGTGCATGATTACATGGTTAAGGCATTGAGGGACAAGAAGTCCAAATGTTTTCCAAGTTTTTTTATCTGCCCCATTTGTACAGAGTTAATGGTACTGAAACTGTTACACAGCTGACATGGCATTATATTTGGGTGTGTAGAGCATGCAGCAAAGAAATGCTTATTTCATCATGACTCTCTATAACAGACAAGCATACACAGCAACGGAAAACAAAAAGATAAATTCTAAAGGCATTGCAAAAAGAACCAGAAAAAGAAAGATGATCAAATTCAGGCTGGTTAAATTAATAAAGGGTGGTATATCGGCATAGCACATCTACCTTACAGCAAGCAGGTCCTGGGTTCGATTTCCAGGCTCAGTGAAGAGCCGAGATTTTCATGTTCTTCCTGTGCTTGTGTGGGTTTCCTCTGGGGACTCTGGTTTCCTACTACAGTCAAAAACATGCACATTAGGCTAATTGGCTGTTCCAAATTGACTCTAGGTGCGAGTGTGTGTGTGTGTGTGTGTGTGTGTGTGTGTGTGTGAGGCTGTGTATGTACTGGCGAGCTGTTCAAGGTGTACCCTGCCTTTGCACGGAGTCAGCTGAGAGGCTGCAACCTCCCCGAGCCCTTGTAGGAATAAATAAATTAATGACTAAATGACATAATTAGTACATTAAAATGAAAGAAAAACTCTTAAACAACTTGTTCAAGTTATTTATAAGTACTGATAATCCAAGATAAAAAATATGCCCAAGTTCAAACCAATTGTTTTGTCACACAAGTGTCATAGTCCCACAATGTCTTCATGGAATCATATAATTTCTCACATTATAACTTTTGATGTCGAACACAATTTAAAAAACAATACAACAACAAAAAACTCTAATGCTAATGTACAAAGTGCAAATGGCAGTCTACACCAAGTAATGGCAGAAAGTAAAATTGTTTTTCTTACCTCAAGCTATTACATGGCTGATTAGTATTGCCACTGTGTTATACAGATAGTAAGAAGTTAGTGTTGTCCTGGCATGAAATCGATTCATTATAAACTGCTCTTGCTTTAGGTATAAATGACCTGACTTGCTGCACAGGTTTATCAATCAGTTACTAAAGAAGCTTCCCTGCTTTGCCAAAGTAGCCTATTTCAGCTGCAGAGAATTCTCCCATTATAAATCATGGTTTGTTGAGGGTCTCAATCATTTCATGGTAAAAATGTGCATATTATTTAGAAAAATGTAAATATTTAAGTGCATGTTTATGTATTATATAGCCCACACCATGCTACTCGCTAATCTATCAGGTTTAACATACATATTAGCACATATTATACATTTGGAATGTTAGTAAATTAGTGTCTATGCGTTTTGCTGGTGGGCGGCATGGTGACTTAGTGGTAAGCTCGTCCACCTCACAGCAAGAAGGTCCTGGGTTCAAGTCTGGTGCTTCGATGTTTGTGAGTGGAGTTTGCATGTTCTCCCCGTGCTGGAATGAGTTTCCTCCGGATACTACAGTTTCCTCCCATAGTCTAAAAACATGCAAATTGACTGTTCCAAATGGCTAATAAGTGTGGATGTGAGTGCGATTGGTTGTTTGTATTAGCCCTACCATGGTCTGGCGAGCTGTTCAGTGTACACCCTGCCTTCGTCCACTGTTGGCTGAGATGGGCGTCAGCCTCCCTGTGACACTAGCAGCACCAGACAGTTCAGCAAATAAATGAATGAACCAATGAAGTTTTGCTGAGTGCTTAGTTATTGTTTTTTATTTGGTTCTTACAGGAAAACCTTACAGAAAGTATTTTTCTATTAACCTGAGACAAACAACAACTGAAATGCAGGGCTACAGAGAGATTACTGTTTGTGCTGTTGTGAAAATGTAATGTTTTTGGTGCCCATTTTCCCAGAGTGCAATTGCAGTACGGGTTTGATTGCGAAAAATATCAGCAGCACAAAAACAGGTTTGAAAATAAGTGACTATAAAGATGAATTAAACTTTATTTTAATATACTGTACAATTTCATCCGCTGCCCAAATGACAAAGCATGTAAAACCTCTGGCTGCTGTAGATTAGCGGCTGTCTCATATGGCAGAATGGATCCACATTTTTTTCTGGATTGCATCCATCAGTGGTGCTACCAGCTGAGGTGTCGAAAGGGAAAACAGGCATTGAACGAGTTAGGTTACGCATCAGAGTAATTATCTCCCAAAAAGTAGATTTACAAGGTGTAACTAAAAAGATCCATTGGGAAAGGCAGTTTGCAGGAAGCCAAGTGTCTAAAAAAAAGCCAGATTTACATCATGCTGTGATCTTGATAGTTTAATTGCTTTCTCATTCACGGTGAATCCAGATTGGTGGAACTGCCCAGTGAACACTGTGCGTAAAGCTGTAATACAATGTTGATGTGATGCCTGTCAGATGAAAAGCATTACACATGCACATTTATATACTCATTTACACCTACCCACATGATTTGGGAAGGTGGGTGGAAAACTGGAGAAACCAGAGAGAAACGAGGGGAACATTTGCACAGAAACAGTAATTCAACAAATAATCAAACAAAAACTGTTTATTTGAGCTTGGAACTAATATCTGTACAACACTGTTCTCTCTCTTGTCTTTTCAGAAAGATAGAATCTCAGAGCATGGGTTGCAAAAGTATCTACTCGCTTTTAATGTCGTTTGGGTTGGTGAGTATGGAAAGATTATACTCCTAGATTTGTCAGCATTGTGAATTCATATCCATTTGCATGATTTAGTTTGTATCAAAAAGATGCAGTGGTCAGCCCCACAGGATGACGCGAGCTTGTATTTGTTGGTTCATGTACTGTAAAATGAGTTGGGTGCTTTATAACAGATTAACAACATAGAAGCAGAACGCTATGTAGGCGGGATGTCCCAAGACTACAGCAACAACAAAACCACACATAATCAAAATATCTGTCCTCTTTGGCTTTTCATCCACCTGTAGTGGGACATCATGAGCCATTAGTACCAAACACCTAGTTCCAAAAATCAATGTAATAGTTTATTTGGTGATAGCATGGAATTTGGTGTGAGTGTTATTTTGTTATTTTTCTTTTTCAGGAAATTCCCCTGACCATCTCAAATTTTCAGTGTTGTCAATAAAGAATCATATCTCTTTCAAAGCGTTTTATTTCAGTTTGAGTTTGCATGTACAATATTTTGTTTTGTTTATAGTTATTTTTATTTTATAATTTTTGTATATTTAAGAGAGAAATTCATTACTATTCAAAATATAGTCAGTTTCTAACCGTAGTTTATTATAGCACAGATGTGATAATATTGTCATAGGATACATGCCCATCGTATATATTCATGGAGTTTTGTTCTTTTCCCAAATATGTGATATTTTCTAAGTGAAATTAGCATGTGAAAGATTTCTGAGACATCTTATAAAAGGAGAAATGAGAAAAGCCAATCAAGCAACTAATATTATTTCAAAACTCAATTTCCAATGGAATAGAGAATTGAATAGAGACAACTCAGAAAATAATTTGGTGTTAATTTAATAATAAAAAAAATATTTTCATGCCTTGTTGTACATACGTTTGGTATGAGGCGTTTGCAGTGAAGCTGTGTGTAAATAATGTGTTTATAATGTTTATAATGGAGTAGCGTCATTTACACTTCTGTACTCAGTTTCATGCTTGTTTCACGATTTCTTTACTATTTTTGCAACAACATAGGACAGCAATTACTCTTACAGCCCCATTTCAAAATTAAATAAATAAATAAAACATTTTCTACTTTGCAAATCTGTCCATTAGTAAGAGATTAATTTGATGTATTTCTTCATATACAAACTTTCCTCTGTGCTGCAGTAAGATAGATGCTGTAGTAATCAGTTCTCATATGGAACATGTAACACCCCGCTGACATAATAAGTTCTTTTACAGTGGGACTGTGGTGTTTAGCAGTCTGACAGGAGAGGAAGCACTTCCCCAAAATGTCAAGTGCTTTTGTCACCCTCTTTTACCCTTTCACTCCTGATCGCTGTGCTTTTACACAGCCTGTGTTTTATTCAGATGTGCTTCACAGGCCTTTTGTCATTTACCTAACATTATTTACTGATATATGGCTGTCTGTCGGTTTGTCCATCAATGCATTATTCTGTTCATCAGTCTGTTTGTTTGTATCTATCTATCTATCTATCTATCTATCTATCTATCTATCTATCTATCTATCTATCTATCTATCTATCTATCTA